>BGPR01006608.1:0-35657 GCA_013235015.1 Araneus ventricosus | reverse complement strand
AAAGTATTTGACCTTTTCAATGGATTTATTCATCTAATTTTAATATTTATTACAATGTACTTACTCTTTGCAATCTCCCTCCGTAGGCAATGGTCGGATAAATAGTTTGCAATGATAAGCAACAAGAAGTGGCAAGTCATAGGTATCATCCGACTGCAATGTGGTCAGACGTACAAATTTATCTTGGAAAGGATTCTTGGAATAATCTTCCGGATTTGCTCCTGCAGATTCCAGGGCAGCTTTTTCGCATAATACGTGAACAGCACGTCCCAAATGATTTTGAATCTGCAATTGCAATTCATGAATGGTATATCAAAGTTGCGTTTATATTACGTTCTAAAAATACATTTACTACATTCATAAGTAAACAGCATATTAGAAAAGTAGGTATTCCAACTTCTTTAAAGTTTCCTATGATTATTATTAAAATAGCTATGTGAGCAATATTTATCTTCCTGTTCTATATATACTAATACGCTAAAAATGTTAAAGAACTTATTTTACTACGGAAGAATGAATACAGCTAGAACCTGCTTATTTATCCTTCGAAGTAATTACCTGCGCAACTATACATTTTGCCATCGTTCATATAAAAATATAAATGCGAATTGCAAGCCTCCTTTTGCTACTTCCTCTTATACTTTCGTCACTGAATTTCTTCGGAATTGGAGAATCGTTGCCCCTTAAGTAAATTCTTCATCCGAAGAAAAATTCACATGGCGCGAGATCAGGAAAATGGGTAGATTGTAGAAGTACCGGAATGGAGTGGTTAGACAAATAAATTGAGGGAGGGATTAGCGAACCAGCGCTTAAAACCAGCGAAGGACCGGTCCTTTGGGAACAGACTCAGGGATGTCCAAAGGGTTCATGTAGCGGCCCAGCATTTTGGAACACTGTGGCCGACGAAATCCTACCGGTACAGTGGTCTCAAGGAGTTCATCTACAAGCATTTGCCGATGATTTTGCGTTCATCGTTATAGCCAACACCAGAGAAGGGTCTCAGGAAGCTCAGCAAATTAGCACTGGAAAAATTTAAGGACTGGGGAGACAAAAATAAACTGCACGTCTCAGTGGAAAAATCAAGTTATGTCCTTTTCAGCCAGCTTGTCAGAATATCAACAATTAAATGAGGAAACCAATCAAAAACCATTTAAAATATCTAGGCGTTACAATAGATCATAAATTAAGCTGGTTACCACACGTAATAGAGCAGGACAAAAGAGCCATGGATCAATACCAACATCTCTGCAGAATCGCAGGAAAAACTTGGGGTATCAACAAGAACATCAGAGGGCTATTGCATAAAACAGTTATAGAAATAACACTATGCCATGGAGCAGCTTCCTGGGGACATAACATGACATCCCCACTCCAAAAAAAAGCTGGACTCCATTCAACTTCTGTTTCTTTTTTATATTACTGGTGCATACAGGACAACCCCAACCGCCGCTCTCCAAGTGGTCAGCGGTCATCAACCACTCCACCTACAAATCCAACAAGAAGCAACTTATGGCCGAGTTGCGCGAGCAAGATCTTCATCCAACTTTTTCACCCTTATATTCAGCCCAAACAGATTATGAAAGCAAAAGCAGTGGAATTCATATTCACCCACATAATTTTCTTCTCCATAATCAAATTTAATTTGCAGAAAATCACAGAGACTCAGTAGCCAAGGCTATATATACTGATGGATCTAAAACGGACCAAGGCAATGGTAGCGTATATTGCATTCTCGAAAACTATGGAATAATAGCCTCATGGCGAGGTAAACTTAATCATAGCAATTCGGTTTTCAAGCTGAAATCCTTGCAATTAAAATGGCAATCGAAGCAGTTTCTTCCTTTCATAGACCAATCAAAATTTGGACAGACAGTTTGTCAAGTTTGATGGCCATACTTAATCCTAAATCCCACCATAGTATAGTCCTAGAGATTCAAACCCTTTTGCTCTCCCTAAGCACATTCACCTGAGATGGCTCAAAACCAAAGAAATCATAACAAAAGGCGACCCTTTCTTTCTCCCTAAGCCACTTTCCTATCTGAAATCCGAGATCAGGTCAGCTGCTTTGAGCATCTAGCAAGACAACTGGAATAACGGAGAAACTGGCCGCAGTACATACGATATTGTGCCTAGAGTCTCAAAAAAGCCAGTAGGATGGAATAGAGAAGAGCTAGCGTTCGTTACAGGACACGGGCCCTTCCCTTCAATCTTCGAACACATGGCAACTGCTCGTGCGGAGAAAAAGGAGATCCAATGCACTATGTCACAAAATGTCGGTTTGCCTTCTCCTGGCATTTTCAAACTCCTACAGTGTCACTTAAATTACAGTGGTTGAAAAACCTTCTCACGAATAACTTATCAAAAAAACGACTTCGACTCCTAATGTTCTTCATATGTGATGAGAACAATCTCAGTGTAGAGGATAATCATTGAGCACTCATCCGCCCAGACTGACACACTCTTCCGGCTACTCTTACGACTATTCTTTTTTTCCCTCTACGTATTTTTATTTTTTTTCTCTTTTGTTTTGTTTTCTATGTTGTTCTGTCCAGTGTATTATTTCTTTATTATTTGTTTTTGTATCTGCTATTTGTTTTTGTCCTTTCTAAAAAAAATAGAATTCATCTCCATCCATCCAAACGGGAAAAGAGCCAAATGGCTCTAAACACGGGGATGCAGGTGGTGTAATGTAATGTAATAGTGATGCATCACCCACGACCTGACCGTCCCTACGATGGGAAGTTTTTAATGTCTGTAATCACGACTTACTCGCATGCGTTGTGCAAATTTGAATTAGATGAAACCTGTTCTAAATAGTCAGTCACATGATATTCTTTATTTTTTCTCAGCGAAATTGCACAATTTATTCACATTTGAAAAATATTAAAAAAGTTCCGGAACTTTTTGAACGTAGTATTATGTAATATTTTAGTGTGCCACATGAAAAATGACTTTTAGAAGATACTTAAAAAAATACAAGTAATAATGTTTAAATTTTTATTTTATTTTATATGTTCAAAGATAAAATCTGACAAAATATCTTAAAAATTTATAAATTTAACTCACTTTTAATGGAGATCGAACTGTGACCGTCCTTTTTCCATGATATATTTCTGTATCCACAAGAACAAAATATCTGGTTTTGTTCTGCAAAAAATCAAAATTAGGCTTTTAATTTTAAAGCATTAACTCTAAGACTGATATATCAACATATAAATGTTTTATTTTTAGAAAAATTATTATTCTGAATAAGAATTTGTTTTACCTAGAGAAATTCAATTCTTAAGTATCTGAAAAATTCTTATTAATTCTCTGAAAAACATAAGCTTTCTTATAATTTATATTTTAAATATCAAATCATTATAATTTTAAGTTGCACAGTATTTTTAGCTTTCGAGCTTATAGAAGATTTTTATTACAGACAGGATATCCGTACAGTTTTTGTGAAATTTAAAATAGTTGCATCTTTTTATGTACACAATTCATCAAAAATTGTATACAAACTTTAATAGACGGCATCTGCGTATTGCTTTCGAGTTGAATTATCGTTATAATATGTAGTAAAGTGTGTTCGCAATAGAATGTCGATACTCTCATGACTGTAACAGGTAACGTAGACAGCGACCCATGGTACCATTTGTGATATGCACCAGGGAAGATTCAGAAGACGTCGAACAGCTACTAGGGTCCTACACCTTCGGCTATAGTTCTAGAAAAGTTTAGGACTTCGCCTCAGAAGTCTATTGTACAACTTGCACGTGAGACGAGGATTAGCAGTGCGAGTATACGACGCATTCTGAAAGTCGTTAAGTGGAAAGTATACCCAAGATTATTGCATTAATTAAATGTGGGCGAGTCCTGCTCCTTCTTCTATAGTTTTAGAAAAGTTTGGGACTTCGCCTCAGAAGTCTACTGTACAACTTGCATGTAAGACGAGGATTAGCAGTGCGTGTATACGACGCATTCTGAAAGTCGATAAGTGGAAAGTATGCCCAAGATTATTGTATACATTAAATGTGGACGAACCGTATCGTCAAATGAAGTTTTGTGAATGGTTGCAACATAATTAAAGCGTATTATACAGATTATGATTATAATAAGCGTTTTACTAGGTTCAGCACAAGCAAAAAATAAATAATTGTTTTTCGTTAAAATGTGCACACATTTTTTGTCATTTTTTTGTTACGTATATGACAAAGAGAAACTGTAGAAAGGATTAAACATTTTCTTGCCTCCAAAGTTTTTTTCTTTAGAATTTTTATTTTGAATTTAAAAATTAATTTAACTTAAAACTTAAAAAAATATTTAGAATCACTGTTGATCCTCGACACCACTTTAATTAAATTGACATCGAGGTTTGAAGTTACTCAAGGACTATTATGGGACAGACCTCATCGTTTTCAACCGTGATCAGATGACGAGGATGGCACATCAAATATCGAAAAGGCATTTGGAGCTGTTTCTTTCCCATTCTCAGATTATTTCGAATCAGTGTTCAAAATTTCTACGAGAGGATGTAGATATGCCAAATGGCGTTTCTCTGTTCCTATTCGAGGTAAAGCGCCTAAAAACCCATACCTAATAATAGCGAATATCAGAAATTTACATTCTTCCAAAATTTTAGTGTGTTATATTTTTTTCCTAAATAGTTTTCATTGATTTTCCTTCTTAATAATTTCATTTTTAGATTTGATGCGGAAAAAACGTTTCCTGTTGATTGCATATTATTTAAATTTTAACATGATTATGTTCTTAAGATGTCATACTTTCTGTAAATTGCGTAATATAAGAATCGCAACGCAAAAAAATGTAACTCTCTACAGGTAGATCGTTCTACTAAATTTGGCAGGCAGTTACTTTTTGAGCAGTAGGTGCTCACTAAATTAGGTTTTTAGAAAAATTTAATTCGTTTTTTAATTAATTAAAATTTACCCAAATTTTAACGCTTTTCCGCAATAACGCCGAAGCGTAGTATCGCGCAAAAACTATTTTTACATCATCTGAAAAATTTTAAAAAGTAAATAGCTTTTCAGTAAAATTTTTTCTCTAATTATTATAAATTTTTCAAAAATTAATTTCAAACAAAATTTGCTATAACTCTTTTTATTGTTGGAATGAAATTCAAACGGATTTTATTGTTTTATCAACTCTTCCACTCGTGTCCTTTTACATATGTTATAGTCATGATAAAAAAATGTATTGTTTTCGTTTGACATTAGTTCCAAAGCAGAATTTTCACATTCCCTCTTAAGATAATAATGTTTTTAGGCTGGTATTCATTCTGAAAATTGTGTGATTTAAAACTCGTTACGGCAAAAATGCAACGACTGATGCAATCAAGCCAAAGGAGACCAGACAGATAATTCAAGCCTGAAACTTTCTCATGCTACGAAGTTTCTGAATAGAGATTCGAATTCCCTTTGTTTTTCCCCCTAAAATGGTTTTATTTGGTTTTATTATTATATTACTTTGTATTCAGATTGGTGAGTAAAAACATTTCCTGCTGATTGTATATTTTTTCAGCCTCTCTTCTTATAAATTAACTATTCAGATAATTATATTTATTTTTCAGAAAAAGAAAATAAACACATTTTGGAGTACATTTTTAGATCAGCACTCAAGTTTTAACGAAAAACGGGGCGCATCAAAGAAACATTAAATCCAGATTATTCAATGCTGTTAAAATGCAAAAAAATTTAATATCTGATACTGAATGTAATCAATTTTGATTTAACAAAAGTTAAAGGCTTTGTTATTTCAATCTTCAGCATCACTTCTCGTTTCTGAATTGAGGAGCTGCCATTGTATAGACGGTAATTAAGAAATTAAGAATCACTGTAATAAACGTAATCTTCCTTCCCCTATATTTCTTTCTCGTTTGCATCCAGATTAATGTGCGTGAAAGAGTTAATTGTACTTCCAGTTTTATTTTTCGCGGCAATTAATTATGTATCTAATAAATCGAAGGGGGTCAATTACACACATGCGGGCCATTTGGTTCAAGTTCATGGAACTCATTAATTTACCTTTACTGGTTGAAGAGCATACATAGTGGTTGCTGTTTTATGTGGGAGCAGACAAGCGAGTTTGTCGAAGCTTTCCACCTAAAATAAAAAATGAATTCAATGAATGTCAAAATAAAGTTCATTTATGTAAGAAGTACATATAAATTTCATGATTTCCACTTTTGTAAAACAAAACTTGATGCTAAAATTTGGCAAAAAAATGCAAAACTTGAGTAACCCACCAGTAGCTTAATTGGTTAAAGCAGAGAACGGCCAAAGAACATGTATTAGAGAAAATAAGTCATGTTCCTATCTCTGGTGTGGTCTTAACCAGTATTATTCAAAAACTAGTTGACCGATGTGCGCCTTCGCATCGCAATGCTCGCTGCAGTGGGCAGACATTTGGAAGTTTTTCTATTTTCCCTCCAAAAGAAATACTAATTTGGTCCAGTTTTCCCTGAATGCCCTCCAAGAAAGCAACTACCCCCCATATATTGGAACTCAGTCAAGCTTGTTATCCTGATTACCAAGATTCTCCAATTCGCTTTGACTAACAGAAGATACAGCTTTTCCCCTTTATTACGAGTGTTTGACTCATAGACATGCTAACAGAAGTTAGATTAAAACTACCATCACTACTGTTATAACAGGAAATAAATAAAATTCTGTAACAAAAGATTAAGTCTAAACAAAGCTAACAAAAAGACACTTATTAAAGTAATTATTTTGAATATAATCTTTTGAAAGGCTCTGATAAAGTATTAATTCGAAATAAAAAGACTTCTGAAAGGCCTATCAAATGTATTGCAACACTATCGAAATAATATCTTCATTTTGCAGGCATTATTAGTAAGGTCCTGTTTTGTATCGCAACACGAACAAAGCAAATTTGATCTGATTTCCCTTGAAAAATGTTCAGAGCTAAATCAAATTTTCAATATTGCAGTGTTAAAGGGATAGAACAAATGATATATATTTTTTCTATTTTATTAAACCGCAGGCTGGAATACTACTTAAATTTACGATACCACAAACTAATAAACAAAAAAATGAACGAGTTATAAACCAAATGATCATAAAATAAGAAGCACTGATACATAGGAATTTGATTTAGTAAAAAGAAAAATTCTAAATATCTCCTTGTATGAATTAAAAGGACAACAAAGGTCAATTTGGAACAACAACAAGGAAACAAACCTCAATTTGAAGTTTCTCCAAAGTAGATTCTTCATACAGCTGCGCAATTGATTTTTCTTCATACAAAATATCACTAGGTACAAACTTTTTCACAGCAGAACATGTGGTACTACTCATATGGAATCCATCATTGTCATCTCTGAAAAAAGGGAGAAGACCACAGTGGATATATTTTATTATTTTCATGAAATTATTCATTATTTTCATGAAATTATTTATTATTTTCATGAATATTTGATTAGCAAATGCGGATAAAATACTCTCTGTTTATTACTGGTATTTCGATCCTATATATTATTTCAGTTGTCAATATCCCTTTTTCCCAACTAAAATAAAATCTACAGTGATGAATAAGGCATAATTTTACCGACTTCATACATAGCATCTTCACTTTAAGTTCGAACATATTATTTGCTTCAAAATTTGAATTAATAGAAAATTCTAAGATGAAAGGAAAATTCTCATTTCCCACAATTTAAACTAACTCATGCCGTATGTGCGTGAAACATTTATTTGTTCAACATATTCAGTAATAAGAAAAATGTTATAATCACAGTTATGCGTGCTGCTTAAAATCGCTGTGTTATTTGTATGCAATGTTTGTGAATTAGATAATTTTGCTTTTACAATTTTTTGTCTGACTTTCCCATCATTTTCCTAAATTTTTAATTATTTATTTGCATACTTCTCGATAGTTCTTTGAATGTTATGGACGAACTTTTTGCTCTGTTTATTTGGGGTAATGAAGAACTTCATTTCTCAGGACCGATTTCTGGTGTAATTCTTCGTCAATGGGAGACCGGAAGTGGATCCCTGGCACAGAAGTTCTGTGTACCCAAAATAAACAAAACAGAAAACTCTTTCATATAGCGGCTCACGAAGATGAATAGCCGAGTTCAGTGCGTGCGTCTCTTTATTTTTTATAAGCTTTTATTCAACTTCAGTGTCTTGTCCACAAATCTTGAGATCAATTTCTTACCCAC
This sequence comes from Araneus ventricosus, assembly GCA_013235015.1. Taxonomy (NCBI): domain Eukaryota; kingdom Metazoa; phylum Arthropoda; class Arachnida; order Araneae; family Araneidae; genus Araneus; species Araneus ventricosus. The sequence goes on along the minus strand of BGPR01006608.1, from coordinate 27,472 downwards.
TTCCAATCGAGCTACAGCTTTGAAATTTAGCTCAGTGGTGGGTTTCCGAAGACAATACAATATTATGCAAAAAAAATTGCAATCTATACCTATTTTAAACCTAACACAACGATATTAAAATTTTATCCCTATATTTGGGCGGTAAAGTTTGGAAGGTGGTAACCCACGTTACGTAGGGTTGTAACAACACCACTAGACGATACACAATAGAAGGGGCGCGGCCTGTGAATCATCCCCATTTCGAAGCGGCTTGAGGGAGAAAGGTCAGATCGGGGAAGTGAGTCTTGTTTCGTCTCTCGGTCTGTGCAGCACTTTTTTCAAATTCGTAATATGTAATATATGTAAAGAATATTTAATATGTGTTTTATACTGGAGAATTCGGTAATTGAATTTGGTTTACTATGACTAACATGTCATGTGTATTCGTGTCAGCCGTCACTAAAAAGTAGAAAATAAAATTAAAAAAAAATAAGGTATAAGCTTTTATTCATGCGAAAAAATTGAACGCAAAAGTTGAAAATAATTTTTCTGATTACAATAAAATACATGGTTTGAATAAAAGCGTGGGCGTCTTTACCTCCTAGGAATATTCCATTTGTTTAAGGAAATATACACAAAATATAAGATGATATATAAGGCACCCACGCTTTTATTCGAACCTTGCATTTTATTGTAATCAGAAAAATTATATTCAACTTCTGCGTTCATTTTTTCGCATGAATAAAAGTTTATATTTTAAAATTTTTAATTTATTTTTTTATGAAAGTTAAACCAAAGTTTCGAAGCGTATTTTTGTTTTATCACGAATAAGTGAAGGAAAAGTCTATATATATATATATATATCAAAACCAACATATAAACACAAAATAAAAACTCAAAAACAGTAAAAAAGGACAAAAAGGCTAAATAGACAAAAACCAGAAAAAACCAAAAAATTGAAAAATATCATAGCGAGCCGCTCGTCAGGAAGCGAAGCTCGCTCATGATATTAATTTGTGCTTTTTTCTGCTGACTATATATATATATATATATATATTATTCATGTTGCTTAAGAATTGAAATCATGTCTCGATAGTTCCGAAGTAGACGCTATCCATGTATTTCACAGATCCCAAGTCTGGAAAGCATTTTACCTCCAAAGATTTCTGATCTGACAGAGATAACACTAAACAATTACAACATATAGTTTTATTTCCAATTCCGGTTATGCTATGGACGCACAGAAATGCATAATAAAGTTAAAAGGGGATTAATAGCTTACCCTGCCATTTCACAATCAGAATCGGCCGGGCTGATATCCACCAGAGGTGTTACAAGATCCGGGTCAGCCAAAGCTTTCTTTGGGGCTCGCCCTTTCACGTCTTCAACGACGTCGAACTCGCCCTTCTCGTTTTTCTTCAGAATCTTAAGAGCTACTTCTGGTCCCAGAGAGTTTTTAAGCTGCAATTCCTTCTTATCTTCAGGACTTGTAGATTTCATCATTCTCATATCTGGCATCGTGAATTCCTAAAACGGGAGGATATGGAGGAGTGAGATTTCTTGAGTGGTATTTTCCATCGAAAAAAAAACACCAGAGCTTGCAAACAATAAATTACAGTGTGTCCACAGAGTCTCTTTATAATTTCAACAAATTACTAAAAAGGCTATTGATGAGATAGGCTAATTAAATTTGTTCTACGTACTCAGTCTTTATTAAAGCTTGTGATCATATTGTATTTGTGTATTTCTGGTATCCTGTCAAGAGAGAGGTTGTCGAATAAATTTCTATAAAATGGCTACTCCTAAAAGCATGCAAATTGTGTATGGCGATTTATTAAAACAAAACCGCAAAAGAGTCAGCAAAACTACAGGACTAAGCATGGAAATCCAGCCCCATTTTCATCAATTCGAGCAAGATAACATCCTTTGTTCATTCTGTTACAAATCCATCCGTACTTCTGCCAGTCTCTTAAAGCTGTCAGTTTCTATAGTGCATAATGTCCTACATAAAAACTTACAATTGAACGAACGCCTTCAGGGGTGCAAATAATTTATTTTTCGTCGTAAAAACGATGTTGTGAAGTGTATAAATTCATAAGAAGAAAAATTTCAACCCGTGCTGTCACCTATTTTCTACATTAGATAATGAAAACGCATTTTTTCTAATAAACCATCAGAAGGTTACTACTTGGTTAAGAAAAAAGCTTATAAAAATTTAGTTTCGAAAGGAAACCACCGCCCCTGAGAGAGTTAAAAAAATACAATTATATAGGCCTTTGACACAAATAATAAACCAAATCGAAAAGAGTTTGCAGTTAGTATTCTTCCCTGGTACTCTTTCTGTGGGGGGTCTGTTGAAGATACCATATATCGAACAAAGATGTGGAACATTAATGACCAGAAGCAAACGATCGCTGATGCCATGCCACCAGTGCATCCTACAACAAATGGTGGTCATATACAGGCGTATCAAATGAGATGGAAAAAAGTGAGTATCTATACCTGATTTTCTAATATTTCTCTCATATTTTTTATTTATTTGCTTTATTAATGAAATCATGAAATTGTAAAGGGACTTTGTGGACACTCCGTATTATTCAACGTACCGTGAGGACTTCTTGTACAGCGGATATTGCAGCTGGAGTTAAGTTCAAGTTGATGGTGTCTCTGCAGTCTATGGTTAAATAGAGAGCTGTGTCTGCCAAAGCGTCAACTGTAATGATAAAACAAATGAAGCTCCTTATGAAAAACATTAGGTTAACGCCATATAAATATGAAAGAAATCCTGAAACTGTTGAGAGTTTCTTGAATTCAGCGTAGACTTTTCGGAAGTTTACATAAAGCAAGTTTAAAATGTACTTTTATTGTCTTACTAGAAGATTTGTACCCGTCTAAGACGGACTTTTAGCCCTTCAAACAAATCTCATATCCCATTGTCACAGACTTACTAACGAAAGTTATAGCAGAAAATCTCATGTACATTGGCAAAGTGCTTAAGAAATAAAAAAAGCAAGAAAAACAGAAATGATGAATCAATTGACACTAACCTTCATTTAATAATAATCTTACTTTTACCAATTACTTTCGTTTCGTCCGAGTAAAAATAAGGCAAAATCCACTAACAGAAAAAAATACATTACCAAATACAAAATAAAAAAATACTGAAAGAAAATCATAAAAAAGAAACAAAACTTCTAACTCGGCTCAATTTATATATAAAAAACGCCATGAATCAATTGCCACGAACTTTCGTTTTCATAAATAACTTCACGGAGGGTATATTGAAAATAAAAAGAAACGAAACGGATGAAGTCATTTTATTGAAATTTATTTCAATCCAGCATGAATAAGTGAAATTTACGATCCCATAAGCTATTTTTTTTATTTTTGCTTAGCTTTAATAATAATTTTTTAAAAACCTGGCCGAGTTCTTTGACGCCATAACTGTAATCGGATTTGCGCGTTCGTTAATAACGCAGAGCAAAGGGGCGTGTTTATTGTTATCTCCACCCGCGTTACTTCCACGTCTGGAAATTTTATAGTATATAGATGCTATTAAAGTATTATTGTTGTTGTTTTTGATAATCCTCAAAGATCAGCAGAGCTATATCAGCCTGTGTACCCTGAAGAAATTCAAAGTCAATAGAGGATTAGAAACAAGATCCTGTTGGGAAAGCCCCAGGCATGCAAGAATATGATCAGGTGTGGCCTGTTCTACAGTACATTTTGGGCAGATCTCAATACACTTAGAATTATCACAGAAAGTCAAACTTCTGATATGCCCGGGAAGCGAGTAAGAGTTGTTTGGTGGCGTCTGCTGCAGTCAATTGATGGACAGCCACCTGGTCGAGAACCCTGATACCAGTGATGCTCAGGTGGAATCAGCTAGATAGTTTTATTCCTGCTTTTAGCTCTAGAGAACAGCTCCAAGTACGCGAGAGGTGCCGAAGGCGCTGAAGCATCATTAAGTATTATTAAAAGGCAAAAGTAAGCCTAGGTTTAGTTTTATTGGGGTTTATGGCGCAAGGGACATTAATTGGTAATTTTAAACAAACATAAGTTAGTAAAATTGTGGAAAGACCCAGTAGTAAACTGATATCGTTAAAAGGATCGGTAAATGTTTAAGAAAAAAAATTAAAATTTTGACATTCTTGTCATAAAATTATAAAATTGATCAAGGTCTGAAACGGTCTAAGGAATTAGTTTAAATTTGAGAATATAACCCAATGATTTAAAAAATTCAAAATGGTAAACACGAGGAGGTGAGCCAATTAGCGTGGTCAATCTATGTGAAGACAAAAAATCTCAAAACGAAAAAATGCATTTTAAAACGTAGATATATAGTAAGGATATGCTTAATTGACTGTGCCTTTTATAAAGGAATTATAGTGAGAATAAATAGAAACTGGTTCACCCAGTAAAAAATGACGAAGAGTAAATCTAGTGCATCTAACGCGAAGTCTGGACAGAATGGTCTCACGTTTCCGGTTAACAGCATCTGGCCATTTCTTAATGGCAGTGTTAAGGCCATGAAGCTTGTTGCCGACCTCAGTGTCTCACTGTCTCTGCCATTTTAAATGTAAATGTAGTGTTTATGAGTATTGAAAAAATATCCTGCTAAAAAAAACATAGTATTTACAATTTTTAACCTTCCATTATTCGTAATTATTTCCATCCTTTAAATGGTTGCAATACATCTCGCAGAATTAAATCTATTTTATGATATGTTAATCCGGTTTTGATAAATTTTTCCCTTATAACTGTAAATATTATTAATTAGTCCTAAGAGAAGGCAAATGAGCCTTCTGTAAGAAAAATTCAAATTTTAATGCGTTAAAAATAGCTAGTAGATGCAAACTGCGTGCATATCTATTAGATATTGCGTCCAACGGAAGGTAATTTTATCAATACAGTGGACGCCGCTTAATGTGATCGCGGTTAATATTATCATTGGCTTTATATTAACAAAAACCTCTGGTCCCGAACCGATGTATTAAATGTACACAAAAATATTCGTTTAGTGTGATCACTAAATCGTTTAATGTTTTCAGTTTTAAATATATTTTATGATAGTTTAATCCGGTTTTGATAATTTTTCCCTTATAACTATAATAATTATTCCTAAGAGAACGTAAATGAGCCTTCTGTAAGAAAAATTGAAATTGTAATGCGTTAAAAATAGCTAGTATATGCAGACTGCTTGCGTATCTATTAGATATTGCGACCAACGGAAGGTAATTTTATCAATACAGTGAACGCCGCTTAATGTGATCGCGGTTAATATTATCGTTGGATTTATATTATCAAAAACCTCTGATCCCGAACCGATGTATTAAATGTACACAAAAATTTTCGTTTAGTGTGATCACTAAATCGTTTAATGTTATCAGTTTTGAATTAGAAAATTGACCGATTATTCATTTCCAACCAGTGTTAACGATTGACATTTGACGTTCGTGGAATTTCACTCCACTTGTAAGGAAACATCTGGGGTTGCATCTCTAAACAAATTCCTGGAATCAGATATCGGTTGACACGATCAGAAACTGATTCGCCCACGGAGGCTTCTGTGAAGAATTATATGAAAAACTTCCAGTTGTCATCGAGTCTCCCGGAGATATGCTAAAGGAAGACTATGAAAAGTGGATGTCCTTTGACGAGGACATTCCAGTATCTGCCACACTAACAGATTTGGAAATTTGCCAAGCTGTTTGTGAGCAAGACTAAACAATAAACGTTGATGATTCCGACGGAGACAATTGGGTTGAAGAAAATCCTCCAACGAACGCCGAAATGAGGCAAGCACTTGATATTTTGAAACGCGGCGCGCAGCATCGTTGTACAAATTTTGAAAAACAATACGAGTATGAACTATATATATATATAACACCACTTCATCTCCCGTATCTAAATCATTATGATTCTTTGTAATCGGTTTAGATGGACATGAAGTGAAAGCATACCATAACACCAATTTAGCAACCTAAAGAAAAAGAAAAATTTTAAAATAAATGAAATAACTAAAATAAGGAAATTTTTAAAAAATTATCTGCTGTGTTATGTGTCTGAGTCTTGAAGCAGAGACCACACCGTAGTTAGAATAACAGCAAGGTTTATTGAACACAGCTAAATGGGAAGAGAGAAAGCATGCTCTGTACAGACTTTATATATCATGTCGCGCATGAATACACTATACACAAGTATCCATAATATGGCTAGAAGAGTCTCTATTAGTAGAAGAGTACATGGGTATCACTAGAAATACTTTTTTGTGTTTTTTTTATCTTGATCTTATTCTTTTTTTATGATTACTGAACTTCTTACTCAATGAAAGAAGGAAATAGGATAGAGCAGTTGGCAGATCTGATTTGTAAGGGTCTGGACTGAAGAGCTGACTGTTGGCAAGCATAAACCTAACAATATTGTAAATTTTATTCCTTGACTGGTGATTACTAGATATTTGGCGTAACCAAACATGAATAAGACGGGACTCAGGTTTCCTTAGATGCCAAGATTCCGTTAATGGACATTCGATTGCATAATGTAACTTACTTCCTATGCCTCAACAGCTACAATACTCTGAAGTTATTAAATTAAATCTGTAGAGGTAAGTAGGAAACGTGTAAAGTAAAAAAGATTATTTCCTCTCTTCTCCATGGTTCCATACGCAAATTTGACTCTTGGAATTAGATTATAAATTTCTCTTTCAGTGACACCTTCAGTCCATTCATTTTGCCATTCGTCAAGCATAAGAGACCTTAAGAATCCTTTGATGAAACATCTTGGAAGTTGAATATTTTTATATCGGATGCCATTTTCTGTTGCTTGTTTGGCCAAACTATAGGCTACCTCATAAACTTTGCAACCAACATGCGCCTTTATCCAGGTAATTTTTATGTTGGAATGATCTAGAAGAATTTTTGATATTTCTCAGGCTATTTTATTTGGCATTTTAAGATTGGATATGATTTGGATGCTTGCTCTGTTGTCCACATTAATTTTTATGATTTGATGTGTATTTAAATTTTTTGCAAATTTAACTGATACTCTTAATACAATTAATTGAAACACAGTATTTTTATTCGAAAATCTTGCTGACCATCTGTGGGTAATATTTTGGCCTTCAAAGACGCAGAAAGCACAGCCAACTACAAATACAGCTTTTTTAACCATCAGAATAAATGTTAATAAAATTGTTGCTACTTCTTCCATCTTCCAACGAAATTTGAGACTAAATGCCCAACCAGAAACTCAGTCAATGTCAACTCAGTTCAATGTCTCAGAAACTTCACGAACTGTATATAAGTGAACTGTTAAGGAATAATTGTCGACAAGCAACAGTTAATGAATGTTTAATTGTTTTTTAAATAAATTATAGATAGCCTTAAGGTAAGGTTTTTTTTCTTTGATGTGATAAAAATAGAGCCAATAGATTTTACCCAATTTGGTTATTGTTATCAATCGGGGTTAATTTTATCAAAATTCTTAAGTCCCGAAGTGATCACATTAAGCGGCAGCTACTGTATAATCAACTTATAAAGAATATGCGGACTGATGTTTCTTATGCTTTTAAAGAAGAATTTACTAGCTTCTAAGGAAAAAGAATTTCAGACATAAAACTAATGTTGGACAAAGCATTCTAAGTTACTTAAAAGTACCTAAATTTTCTATAAAGCAATAACACGACTTAATAAGAAATGAATTTCAGTATCTACATACCAGATCTGTGTTCATGATGATGATGTTGATGAGGGCTGGTATATACAGGGGCTGCATCATCGAAGACATCTTCGTTGTCTGCAGTTTCTGTTTCTCCAGAATCGGACCTAACATCGATGTCCGCAATACCCTCAGAGTCTGATGGTGGTTCATCAGACGCTCCTTCTTCATCCTCCGAGAACAGGTGGTCGAATGTTGAAGCGATTTTTTCTAAGACGCCATCTTCATTTTCGCTGTCGGAATCTCCAGGGTAAGCGACGAAGCTCGCAGAATCTACACAGAACATCTAAAATTATTACACTAAAATAAATTATTAGACATTCTGAATTCCAACCCTCGCTTTGGATAAGGGAAGGAATTTAAGCCGAGAAGAAGAGTTAGTCAAATACCTGGACTGTCACAGCTAATCTGGGATCATTTTCATCTCCAACTTACTTTAACGGAAATTAAAACAACTACATAATATTAACCAAAGGAATGTAGAACCATATTCAAGAAAATGACAATATTGAACTGCAATTATTGTCGTATTGACATTAATTGTGTCTCAAATCAATAATTTGTTGTATATTCGAGCACACAAAGGACTTCTTCAGATGTCGCAATGGTAACGTCAACTGCCACAGGATATGAGAGGCGGGGTAGTCCGAAGTTTCAGGTGTTGCGGACTCTGGGCGATCGGAGGGGCTGTTTCGCGCGCCCCTGTTTGCTGGGCCAATGACATTTATGGAATGTGAGTGTGGAACGGAAGGCAGAAAGTGAAGAAGAAGGAGTCGGGGCATTTGGAGGTGCGAATCCGCAGTGAAAAGACGTGGCAGAGAAGGGGAAGACCTGGAGAAGAAGGGGGTGAGCAGGAGGTGCCGATAAATAGGAAGAGACGCTCAATTACCGAAAGAAGCGCGTAAAAATCATTTGAGCTGTTACAAATAATAGAAAGTGGTTATCCCTATGAGGGGTAGTCTTGATCAATACTGCAGCAGTGAGAGAAGCCTTTATGGTTTTTATCTATTTTCAGAGCTGTAAAGTCATTGGGAAAATTATCCTGGTGTTCAGTCCCAGAATGAAAGTCATTTTGGGTGAACGTTCCTTCGGGTGAATTTTATTTCGTGATGGCCCACAAGTGCCGACCCGGAATTCAGCTGTAGACTAACTGGGAGACAACCCTGCGGGAGATCAACGGCATCGAGCGACGATCATACGTTTGACCTAGTCAGCAGAGTCGAGGAGAATCAATCCAAAGATAAGTGAAACTTTTTTTTTTATCTGATCGGACAATGATGCCTTTTTGCACAATTAGCCCGTGATTACAATTCGGCTAGAATGTTATAATAAAGCATAACTATGGCCGAAATTTCAGATTCTTTGTTTCTAGAGTATATTCTTTAGTGCTTTTTTTATAATGAATAGTGTTAGCGACATTTTATTGTTTCTCACCTTTTAAATCTTTTAAGTGCTAAATGCCATGGTATCCAAATTATGTGTATTATAGGGGCCCCAGTCCAGATGTTATTAGACATAGTCTATTGTATGAATATATATTAATCAAGATATCGTAATGTTAAAATAAAATAGGATTTTATGTTCTAATCTAGGTGTGTTCATTTCATGTGTATGTATCTCTTAGTCATAACTGTCGGGAGAAAAAAGAACCTGGTTAAATTTAGGATGATCGTAATTCTGTGTGTGGTGTTCGGTTTTACGGCCAGGACTATCTACTTTAAAAATTAATTCAAATTTCTTCAACACCACATTATTCACTAAGATATAGTGCTAACATATTGTGACCATATTATACGGATAGTAAAAGTTGAGAAAAAGAATTCTTCAGAAGTGCCAAAAACTATAAGATTAAATTAATTTTATTTTTTTAATTTAAATATATTAAATAAAAGAAAGAAAATACGGGGCATTATATTCAAAATCGCGACGAATCAGGGACATATTTCAAGCCTGTATATCTGTTCACTGTATACTGAAAAGATAATTTTTAATTTTCTCTGTTTCATTGAAGAAAGTTTTTTATGTCATTACAGCTGATCATTTTTTTATTGGCATGACAAACCACCTACAGAAAGATTTTATTTACCTCTTGATTTGACAATGGAAGAGAGCCTCTTTGTCCTAGCAGGAAGTTTGCGCCTAATTACTGTTGTAGTCATCACATCGTCATCGTCAGACTCGTTACCTGAAGATGATAGTGAGGAAGACACTGAAGGAGCGGCATCAGTCGTCATAAGGCATTGAGTATTGGATTCAAGTTCATCGCTCCCATTGCAAACCATAGGATGAGCACGACCTCTGAATACCTGAAACAAAGTAATGTATGACACCACAAATGATCAAAAAGAAGTATCATGTCCTTGATTTGTTTTCAAGAAAATATTGCAATATAGTATGGATCATCAAAAGAAAATCGTGTTTTCACTTTCTTTTAAAATACTATAAATATTAGGTAGATTCCTTATAGGAAGTCTACCTATTGCAATTGTTCTCATAACACGACTTCCCGAAAATTTCTGCAGATCTTCACCGTTCATTACCTCTAGAACCCAAAATCACCCTTCGTTAAAAAGTTTATATATATAGGTATATATAGCCTAGTCTTTTTCATAGTAGTAATAGTCTATATTCAAACTATCTTTTGTATTTCATTTGTATGATTATTGATAAGGTAATTTAATTTTAATTTTTAGATTAATATATGTATATAATGAAAATATAACACATGTTTTGATTATTTGAAATATTTAACTATATATATAGTTAAATATTTCAAATAATCAAAACATGTCATAAGCGTGAAACATGTCATGATATCATAAGCGAGCTTCTCTTCCTGACGAGCGGCTCGCTATGATATTTTTCCAATTTATTATGGTTTTTGTCTATTTTTTTGCCATTGTGTCTTGGTTGTTTTTGTCTTATGTTTCTTGTTTCTTTTGATATATATATATATATATATATATATATATATATATGTGTGTGTGTGTGTGACTTTTTCCCATGTTATCTTGTGAATACGATAACTGAAGTAATTTTTATTTAATTTTAACCAGGGTGGAATACGTTGTAAGGATAGTGAAAATCTCAGTCGAGTTCTTAGATGGGCTATCCAGCTCAAAGGGGTGGAAATGGTGGGGGTTGAAAGTTTCATTTTCCCATAAATCCTTTACAATTGAAAATAGAAATAAAATTTAAATTAGGCGAATTATCGCCTTATCATAATGAAGAATTTCTGTATTTAAACTTTTTCGATAGGTGCAACTGCTTAGAAGTTATGAGCTAAAGTGATTTTCCCTCCCTTCCCTTCCCTCCCACTTAACTTAAAGTGCCTTTCAACCTATGCATGTTACCCCTTGTTAGAAAGCTCTCGTCATTTGCAGTCTCTTTCACCCTCTTTTATTCATGCAGCTCTAATCCTTATGAAAATAAAGAGCGAAATGTTCTTTTCCTTATATCTCCGGAGTAAAGGAATCTACCTTTGCCTTCCGGCTTGCCGACGGAGATTTTTTTAAAGAATTATTGACCATACAAATAAGTGTTAATAACTTAAACAGTGGTGTTAAAACATTATTCTTTCACGTTAAATGTTATTCTACAGATAACATCAAGATCTGGAAACTTTTTACGATTAAGAATGGCATTCGGATGGTTCAGATTTAAAGTGAACCAAGTCCATGTTATGCCCATTTTGCACTAACACTGCCAAGGTAGTGTAAAAATGTTATATCTTCTATGTAATAATGATCTTAGTCCAAATTTGAATTTGTATCCACCTGGCGGCAAGGACAATTAGAAGTCCACTGCTATTTTAAATGCAGCTAATCTACTTTGAGATCTGTTTTCTCAAAAATCTCTGTTTTTTCAAAAAATCATGGACTTGGTTCGCTTTAACTCTGAACTCTCCATATAATAAAACCTGGTAAATAATCATCCCGATTAATGACGCCATAATAATCGCAATCTAAAGATTAAGAATTGGTTGATTGGTCTTCAGGAATGTTATTTCAAGTTAAACCAAATATGACTGTTGTCATAATCTCAATTGCTACAACTTTTTAACTAAAAGTGCAGATATCTTCATAATTAGAATTACGTCAATCTTTATGCGATCATTATAGTTACTTCCTTAGTCGAATTTTGCACCACAACTGCATATTACTGCTTGACTCCAAATGCATTATCTAAACTAATTGTAATTATATCAAGCTGTTGTCCTGTGATTAATAAATTGATCCTGTTCTTAATAAATGATTAATTTAAATCAAAAATGAATATATAATTTTCAAATTTTTGCCTCCTCTCGTTCTAAACAAACATGTGTTCTACTACATTCAGCCCTTGGGAAATATATTGTTTACCTTGAACATCACTTCTAAGGGTCGATACTGCCCTTCCCGTATCAGCACATGTTCTAGTAGGGGCTCCCAGGTGGATATTTTCTCTCTGTAATACATAATTTCAAGACGAGTCTCTCCGGTAGCTTTCATCTAGAAAAGGGAAAAAAAAGCATACAATACATACTTTTGAAAATTTATGTCAAAAGGTCATAAGTTGTTTTTTAAAAATTCAAAAAGGCTATTTTATAAAATCACCAACATAATGATGTCACAACCACTGCTATAAATAGAATTTTAAAAAATGCATAACGACAGTATTGGTTAGACTCCAGAAATGGTCCTTCGTCAAATGTTCACCAAATTTGAAAATTTTCAATTGATAACTCGCCAAAACTAGAATTAAACTTAAGGCAGTAAAAGCCGTTATGAGGGCTACAATCGTAACGATTGGCAAAAGAGTCGCCAATATGGCGACGGCCCAGTATCGTGGTCTCTAGTCTTACCATAATATTTTCATTAATGGTATATATCTAAATAGCCTACAAATTTAAAATATTTTTTGGAAAATAATTATTAGTGATTATTAACTCAGTAGATAAAAACTAAATATTGATTTTTCTTACAGTGGACTAAGTTATTACAAATATGTTTTTCTTTTTCACTGCTAAATTTTTAACATTCGACTTATGAAATCAGTAAAAATTAAGTTCAGCATTTTTATAAACAGCATCGGATTTTGAGACAAATAACAAAAATCAGGGAATTAGATTTAACACACTTCTAAAACTGATTTTGTGACAGATTTTAAACAGATATTAACCGTCAAGATAGATTCATTATCTTCCCAAATGGTTTGAGACTAGAGAATTTTATATGCCATTTAACATCATAAGATGAGAACAAAATAAAAGTTTTTGATTACCTGAGTAGACCAGTCTTTTATTTCAGCTTCGAAAGACCCTTTAGCATACAAGACTGGAATGTTCCGCACCACGCCACTGATTTCACACCACACTAGAACTTCTGGAATACTGAAGTTGAGGGTCTCTGAATATTTTGGAATAATAAATTGTCCTCGGGTGTATCCACAGGTGCACTCTGCAATGAATTTGGTTCAAATTATTGCATTTCCCTTCATGTATACTACTAAGTTCAGAAATTTCCAGAACTCATTTTAGTATGGAAGTGTGGCATCATCGCCAGCTGTGTTGTAAACTGCAATTATATGCAGATCTAATCCGCCCACTTTTGTTATGTCATCCGCGGACCAATGGCAAGCAAGCTGCTGGACTATTTAACGGCAATGTTCCCACCTGTTCACTTTCTCACTTTTTTTATCTCACCGCGCGCGTGGTCATATGATGTAATGCTTTCATTTATGTTTTATATCTAATTGTTGTTATATTAAATATGTTCTTCCTCTAAAGTCGTCTTCTTATTCTATGTGTACCTGCACTGTGTCGCCATGACGAAACCCTTCTGAAGTAAGAAAGTATACATGTTTAGGAAAGTGTGAAGTGCTGAGTTCTTGGTAGCTAGTACCTTCTACTCGCTCATCACCTGCCTGAGATTATTATGCCCTGGCACAAGCTCATGTCTTTGTCGGCTACATCATTATCCTCATCTCCTTCTATGCTAAATTAATAACCACGGAGTCTAGGATAAAAACGTTACAGAAGAATGAATATAGATTGAATCTCTTTATTTGATGTTCCCATCGAAGTAATAACTTGTGCAAATATACATTTTTGCCATCCTTTATTCTAAAAGATGTAAATGCGGATTCCAAGCTACTTTTTTCTTCCTCCAGTGCCACCGTCGCTATACTTCTTCGGAACTTGAGAATCGCATTCACGGTGAGACCGCTCCGCGCAATTTCGGTCGCATCGCTCCAAAACCTGTCCTCATTGCGAAAATCATATTTGAATAGGCATGGCGCGGTCGAAAAGGTTAGATTTTCATCTTCATTTGCTGTCCTTTTGGAAGGTAGGGTCATAAATCTGAAATGCGACCTTGGGGAGAGGGAGCGAGGCTCCCTCACAAAAGCGAAACCCATAAAATGTAGACCCGTGGGGGTGGGGGAGTGAGGCTCTCTCGCGAAAGAGGGGCGGAGGGTCCCGTTTTGAAAGCGGGAGGAGGAATAGGCAGTAGCCTTAGGAAATCGGAGTGATTGGTTGTGTGGTTTGCATGGACCCTCCGTGAATGACCTTTCTAAATGGATGGGCTGGAAATTGGAATGATGTGGAGAGCTACCACGCCATTTGCGTCGAGCGGTCTCACCGGGAATGTCCAGCTTTATGCAGATTATTCATCCGACAAAAATGTCATATGGGGCGAGATGAAGAGAATTATCTGGTAGTAAAAGTACCAGAATGTGATGTTTCGGCAGGCAACTTGATACCAAGTGGAACCTGTGAGCTCTCGCCTTATCTTGATGGAACACCCTCGACTTGGCCTTCTCCGCGATAGGAAGTTTCTAATGCCTGTAATCACGAACTATATGCATGCGCTGCACGAATTTGAACTGAATGAAACCTACTCTGACAAGCCGATCACATGATACTCTTCGCTTGCTTTGTCGGAAATGACACAATTCATTTACATTCGGAAAAATATTTAAAAAGTTCTGGAACTTACTGAAAGTAATAGTATGCAACACCGAGAAACAATGAGGATAATTTTCAGTTGAAAAACATATTTATTAATCTCATTTATCACTTAGTCAAAAATTTTCATCTCAGAAACAATTTTGAAGATACATTGTTTATCCATGTCCGGGTTCTATATCAGCGCGCTCTCTGTCACGAGGCCAAAGACGAAAGAGAACGTGAGAAACGCGCTCATATCTATTATACAAATCGAAAGCGGGGATTCGTCCCCCAATTTGAGAAGTGAAACTAAAGAAATGCTAGTTCAGCAGCTTTAATGTGCCTTGGAAAAACTACAGGTTCATCCGATTCATAAATTAATGAAGAAGTGCTTTTATCTGTAGCAACTGCGCTTTGTATGTGCGCTTAACACGACTGTGGATAAAAGCTCGTGTATTTCAAAGCTGGATGCAAATTCATCAGAATTACAACGATGATGTCTTGTCTCGTATTATGTAGTTTCCCACCATGTTTTCTTAACGTTTAAGTTTTCGCTGCAGTTAATTATTTATTAAAGTTCCTTTTAAACCTTATATATATTAAAGTTATATTTTGTTATAAAATGTATCTTTATAACAATATATCTTTTATTAAAATATCTTTATAACAAAAGCAAATTAATATTAATTTGATTAACTTGAGTCCTTCGAAGTTAGATTGAACACGCACTAGCCACGCGATATCCGTAGGTAGTTTTCGACATATGTCTTTTTCCGACAGTACTGTTTCGTTGGCGGCATACCGGAGTTACCCCCAGTGGTGACACGGATGAGATCAGTGGTTCAATTGTGACTACAGAATACAAGAGAGGACATCATCGTTGTAGTTCTGATGAGGTTCGCGTCCAGCTGTGGAGTTCACGAGCTTTTATACTTCACATGCGAACCGCAGTCGTGCTAAGCCCACGTAAGAAGCACAGTTGCTATATATCTCTGAAATTAAAAGGCACAAAAAAGAATTTTCATATATATACATTATTTGCAACGGTTATTTTGCAATTGGGCTTTTCACGAGGTCAGACGACGAAGAGTACACATAAGATAAAGAATGTACAAGACACTTAATGTAAGAATTTTTATAATATTATGCTTAGTGTGTTAAAAGTTTAAGTTCATTAAATTCTGAGCATGGTTTCTTAAACAAAATTAAGATTCCTTACCAGGTTCTGACCATTTTTGCTTATAAATGGAGACAGGAGACCACAGATCTAGCATCTGTCGTTGCTCTTTTTCCAATCGATAATTCCTTTTATCTTCTTCTTCCTAAAAGCAAAAATAAAATTCGCAATCAATAAATATGCGGGATGGCTGAAAAGAGTACTTAAAGAGTAAACTTTGCAGACAAAACAAAATTTAATGCTAGGACATGGATACAAAAACAAATCTTTTTTTATAATTACTAATATAATAGCCCAGATCTGTCTCTCGGTAACGCTCTGACGTCACCAACAATAAAACTGTTGCAAACAAGCCAACAAAAACCAAACACAACCGTAGCACTGTGAGACGTTAAACAGCATTATTTCATTGTTAGAGAACCTAAATTTCAGTAATTTCAAATTTAAAAGAGTAATTTTCGTTCTAATTTCAAATTTAATAGCTCTAAAATAGTGAAATAAGATTTGTTATCAATTGATATAAAATTTATCTCGCCATGATCAATAGTTCCCGAGAAATTTTAAATTATATTAATCATATAGTTCAAATTAATTTCCGTTTTTCAATGGAAAGTAGTAAATTACGTCAGTGGTATATCATACGCGGCGTGATATCGTCTGGGCGCCACGATGCATTTGATTATTTATTGCAATCGTGATGAAATAATTTGATAATATTCTTTGGCAACGTTTGACAAGCAGAGAAGTGCTTCGTTTTGATTAGAATTTCGAAAAAGAATTCCTTTTAAATTTTAACTTTTGACTTACGTTTGACAAGCTGAGAATTTCATGGTTATTGAATTATAATAAAATTGTTAAACAACGAAAAATACTTCACACGGAATGTTGTTTACCAAGAGGTTTTTGAATAAAGAAATATGTAAATAAAAATAATATTTTTTGTCATAAAACATGTTTATTTAAATTTGTTTTCAATCAATGTTAAACATTTCTCTCGCATATATATTTATTTAAACACGTCAAATTTGACGGGAAATCTCTCGAATGAAGAGGTAATTTCACCCGTAATTTCACCCGTTAAAATCACCCGTCATGGTATGACGGGTGATTTTCTAGTAATTTTATAATAGAATATGGAGTCACGAACGCAAAGACCGACCGCTACAGGGGCTCTTTATCAGCGAATTTAGTAAAATAAAAAAGGATACACCATATAAGGTGAACAACACAGGTTTAATGGAATACAAATTCACAATAACACTGCAATACATATTCATGAACATCAATATTACAAGACGTAGGCAGCGTGATAGATATAGTGACAAGTTAGGACGTAACAGCAAACCTTTAGAGTACTTAAAGTAAATGTTCAAAGGACTTGCCGCACGAAGAGATACTCGGTTCTCATATTGTTATTGAAATGAAACTCCAATGACTTCATGGTACAACCTTCTCTCTGCGTGGGGGAAAATTCGGATACAGTATCTATACCACCCATGAGAATAATGCTAATGCACGGCCAAAACTGTCATAGGTTTCCATTAGGTTCATAAAACGCAGAATGAATTCGACTTATTTTGAAATTACACTTTAGCACCGCACCACACCGCCGTCTCTAGAGCTCATGTGGCTCCTATCCGGTTTGGTAGTAGTTATGTAGGTGGACTTTATTGAGATGCAAAAACTAATATATTACAGCATACAGAAGAATGGCAAATGAAGAAATTAGAAAGCTAGTGTTTACACATAGAACTGACAACAAAATAAAGGAAAATATACAATGTCTTGATTATCACGGTGCGAACGAAAGAAAAATGATGAATGAAGATGATGACGAACAACATGAGGAAGCTTTCATCAATGCACTGGTTAATGAGGAACGTAGTAAAGGTTGGGAACCATTGCGTGCTAAGTGTGGAATACAAGGAATAGGATAATTGATTTAAAGTGCAACATTTTACAGCTTATGGATACACAATTAATTTCGTGGCATCAGAATTTTGACCCATACCTGCATGTTGGCCATCAGCTGTTTGGACACTTGCAGTATGGTCTGAACAACGGCCGCGCTAAGACAGAGTTGGACGCTGCTGACGCTGACCGACATTTGGACCTCTTCCTCTACTAAGCGTAGGCTGCGGTTCATTTCCACTTCACAAGGGTATAGAACCTATAGTAAAAAATAGAACTAATTAGTTTGTGCTCATGAATCTTCATTACCAGAATATTTATCACTTCCCAAATGTTTTCAACTTTTTATTGCATTCATTTCATTTCATCTGCTAAGTATTACTTTTTTATTCATAATTATTTACACGTTACAAATGAATTTTTTTAAAAAAAATTGCCTTATTACTTACAATAGTGATATATTAATCAGAACCGTTAACAGACCTTTAAAGAAAATACAAACTCTAAATTTAAAATCTTTAAGATAATGGAATATTAACTATTTCTTTTATAAATTTAATATGTTATTTATTTATTATTATATCTTTTATTTATGATTTATTATTTATTTATATTATACAAGTAATATTAGTAAAATACTGCATAAAATATATATAAATGTTGATATCAAATTTTTCTTATCATCGTTCTTTAAAGAAAACAGCATAATAAAACTTTTTTTGAACTACCGAGTTTTGGGATTCGGATAATATCAATCTTCAATATCATCAAAAATAATAAGGGATAGCCTTATCAAACAAAAGGAAGTCCTTATCAGAAACGAAACATATACTGCATTCTAAATTTAAATTGATGTATCTTAAGAAAAATTCATTACACTTGAAAATTTATATTGATGATGCAATGAATATGTACTGATACGCATGCCAAAATGATATCTTTTTTGAGCTATAATTATCATTTTCCAAAAGAGTATCTTAGATAGTGTAATATTTGAATTTAAATATAAAAACATATATAAAATTTGTACTCACCGTACACATTGTATGTTTTCTCCGTCCATAAATGCACGACAGCATATGCAATCCAGCAAAAAATAACACGAAATTGCCCTGTCCCAGATTAAAACTGTAATCCAGAGTCACATCCATCTAGTTAAAAGGTAGAAAATTTATATAATAGACATAAAACATACATCAACTTTATTTACTTATTCGTAGACCCTAGCATATCAATTAATCCATTTAACCATCTATCTATATGAAAACGTTGAAACGCTTATCCTCACCCTTACTATCGCAGAAGGAGTGCACCATTAATTTCTCGAAAATAGTCTGGTCCCTGGAAATATCTGGCTCTGGAAGACAGTTCGTACCTTGATTTCGAGAGAATTAATGTGTATAAGCGACCCCTGCAACATTGTTATATGTTGTGATTTTTATAAGTTCTCATCTGGAGATTGTATAAATGAGGACTACTACATTTCATAGATTAAGTTTATTTTCCATTTCTATTTTACGTTTGTTTGCCAGACGGTGCTCACACACATTTTTTGACGTACACTTACGTCTCTCCATAGTGGTCTAATGGTGTGTCGGGAAAGGAAAAAATTATGACGCTTTTCGTGGTATTTTTAAACGCTTATAGCTCCGCAAACAAATAACATAGAGAGTTGGTTTTAGTTTCATTTAACAGAGATTCAGACAGAGTTGACATTGAAGATTGCAAAAGAATTTTGGAATTTGGAATTACGGTTTAGTCACAGTCGAGCTTCAAAGTTGGTTAAAATCACTAAAAATTTTGATGAAGTCACAGCGACCGACGCGCGCAGGCAGACTATCCAAGTACATTTGGCAATTCATTCATTGATCTTACGTTCACGTGAAATATTACTCAAGAATTATTGAATTACGCCGAATTTTGTGGTAAAGTTAAACGCTTATAGCTCCGCAACCAAATAACATAGAGGGTTGGTTTTAGAGAAAGGTAGACATTGAAGATTGCAAAAATAATTTTAGAATTTGTATTTACGGTTTAGTCACAGTCGAGTTGCACAGTTGGTGAAAATCTCGAAGAATTTTGAATACGCCACAGCGACCGATGCGCGCGCACTCATCGGTTGTGAGCGGTATATTAATTGGATTTTAACAGATTAATAATTAATTCATTTCAGATTAATTAATTCATTCAGATTATTTCATTTAACAGAGAAAGGTCATAGAGCATATTCTATAGGTAAAAGTCACATGGAGCTACTTTAGTCACAGAAAGTCACAATTGAGTAATCGATTAATTAACTCTCCTTAATTAATTATTATTAACAATTGTTGATTTAGTTGCTCTGTCCCTTCCTTCGATTTAATTGAGTTGAGTTGACTTTAGTTTCATTTAACAGAGAAAGCTCATAGACCGTAGGTCAAAGTCACATAGATCTACTTTAGTCACATAGAATAACTTCAGTCACAGTTGAGTAAAGTAAGTAAGTTCTACGCCCCTCATTTCCATAGACCGTTTCGCAGAGACAGCCTCCCGTCGAATTTTTTTTGTTATTACGGTATTATCAGTTTCATTGCCTTCATGGATAAAGACTCGATGAGCTTTATTTCTTACCCATTTTCCAGCTTTAACTAGATTCTTTTCTGCTGGGTTACTCTGATTAAATAGTGAGGAAACTCCATTGCGTTGTTTCTAGTTTCGATGAGTTTTGAATAGCCAAGGAAATCTTTCGAGAAATAATCATTTTGTGACTTCGAAAATATCTGCTGAGTTGGTGATTGTGTACAATTTATTGTAAATGCGTATGGATTATTACATACTTCTCATCGTGTTAATGCAGTATTAATAAATGTTTTTATTAAGTTCATCATAAGAGTTGGTTATCATACGCCATATAATTACTGTTCTACTACTATTAATTTTAAAAGTATATATAAAACTCTGAAATATCGTCCTAAGACGGTGGACCCAACTTTCGCTGTCGGCAGTTAACTTTTGGCCTTGCTTTTTCATTCTATTTATTTATTCAATAAGTTAAGGGTTGTGCAACTTTTTAGAGTTTTAATGTAGCTAATTTTTAGTCTATATACGGATATACAGATATATTTCTCTTGTGTTTATTTAAAAAGCGTAAAAAATTACTTTACAATTAGTTTTTACATAGTCCATGCAGATCAAAACACCACTCCATACCTATGCGCTTAGAATCATTCATATATTTCCTTGGTTAGTTGAATGGGTATGGAGTCGGAGAAGCAGGGGTAGGGGAAATTGAATTGAAATTCAAATTTATGATGTGTCCGTAAAACCATGGTGCTTGTTCTGATTTCTGTAGTTACCAAACAAAACACAGCTATGGTACTTTCTCTGCATGAAAAAACATCTCAAAACGGTTCGGAAATGTCAAGATGTCTTGCGATACCCACATAGGTAAGTAATCATGTGAGAATTGTGCAACTCAAAGGACTTCTTCCCTCTTCGCTCAATCATGCATCAATTTTATATGTCATGAGTTCAATATGTTCTTTGGCTTGCAAAAGACGGATGCATGACACGCGAAAGTCATGAATATAGTCGTATGTCCCACGAAGTCGCCCCACACCAAAACAACATTCGTCGGTAGGATAGTCAGTATAAGGAAACTGACAGCTTGCATCATGAGCCTTCCCCGCCGTTCAGAAACTCTTTGAGATGTTCCTTCATACAGCGAAAGTATCATAACTGCATATTTTTAGGGGGTGCTTATACGAATCGGAAACCCCACGACGACTTTTCGGACATACTATATATGCCAGGTTAATAGATAAGCATACTTAACCAAAAATACTATTGAAAAAATTCGACGGTAGGCTGTCTCTGCGAAACAGCCGCTGGGATTGAGGGGCCTAGACTTACTTACCTTACTCAACTGTGACTTCCTGTGACTAAAGTAGCTCTATGTGACTATTAACTCTATAGTGTATAGTCACTATTAGTCTAGTGTGACAATGTGACTCAATCTACGTAAAATTCTTAGTGATTTTCACCAACTTTGAAACTCGACTGTGACTAAACCGTAATCCCACATTCTAAAATTCTTTTTGCAATCTTCAATGTCCACCTTTCTCTGTTAAATGAAACTAAAACCAACTCACTATGTTATTTGGTCTCGGAGTTATAAGCGTTAAGCTTTAGCACGAGATTTGACGTAATTCAACAATTTTGGAGCAATATTTCGCGTGAACGTAATATCGATGAATGAATTGCCTAATGTTCTTGGATAGTCTGCGTGCGCGCGTCGATTGCTGTGACGTCATCAAAATTTTTCATGATTGAAACGAACTTTCAACTTTGATTTTGAACACGATTTCGAACTTTGCAGCTCGACTGTGACTAAATCGTGATTCCAATTTATAAACTTCTTTTTGCAATCGTCAATGTCCAGCTTTCGGCTGTTAAATGAAACTAAAACCAACTCTCTATGTTATTTGGTGTCGGAGCTACAAGCGTTTTAACTTGAGCGCGAAAAGAGTCATAATTTTTTTCTTTCCCGATACACCATTAGACCACTATGGAGAGACGCAAGTCTACGTCAAAAATACCAACCTATAATAAGAAATAAGAAAAAACACAAACGTAAACACAAAAAGTATGCATACATAAAACACAAAAGGTAACAGAGAACTCACCTTGAGAACAAGAACCCCAGTGTCCGGTGCATCTGGTTGAGCAAAGAGGACTATCTCAGGCTTTCGGAATATGACCGACAAAGACAGCGCTCTGGTGTCCTCCGTACTGACTGTTGACAAATACCCACTTGTGCAGTCAGAAGGGAGACGCCCTCTTCCCTCGTCATCCTCCAAAAAGGCACTGGAACTGGGAAGTCGACTGCCGGGTAAGGCGTCCGACACATACTTCAGTACACCCAGAATATATGAAACAGAAACATTTAGACGAATCTTTTCGACGACAGCGTCCACTGTAAAGAGAAGCAACTTAACTTAACACCACAGCATACCCACGAACTAGGAGCCAGGACGGCTCCCTGTCGGTTGATTGGGTATGCGTGAAACTTTATTGAAAAAGCCAGAGCAAAAATAAAATTACATTTTATATATAAGGATACAAAAAAGAGGACACTTAGAACAAAATAGTTAGTAATATAACTGTTAGTTCTTTCAAGTCTTTGTGTTGTTGACTTTGAGCTGGTGGTGCCTTATGTATGGGAGAAGAGAGAAGATGAAGCAACTGTTGTTGTTTAAATATTGTTGCATTGTTACTAGTTTATTTTAAGCTATGAGAACTAATCCTTAGAAAGTCAGTTTGTATGTTATCGTCAATGGGCACATTACTTAATTACTCTACAGGTTACCTAATGTTTCGAGTAAGTGCGGAACCATTGGCAAATTTTCTTCACTTTACCTCATTAAAAGCAAAGTGAGGAAATTACGTGTTCATTAAAGTTATTTTGAATCGTTAAAGAGAAAATGCTTTTTTTTTCCTTCTCTTTTTTCCCTTCTCCCTTTTATTCCTTTCCCCCCCTTCTACTTACTAAATCTCTCAAACCGCTAAATTGATTCATTGTATTCCATCTTGGTATTCATTGATTGATTTTATCAAGTATTTTGTCGATTACTATCTTATCAACTTCATTTTTTATCTTCCGAAATTTAAATAAATAACATTATGTTTCAACAATTGTCAATATTTTTTTATCTACAATCTGTTGTCTATTGTACCAAATTAACCAACGACAGAGTCCACTGTAAAGAGAAGCTAAATAGAGACTATTGCACCAAATTATTGTCAATATTTTTTTTACCTACAATCTGTTGAGTATTGCACCAAATTAACTAGAAAATAAATATTATTATATTCAACAATAGTCAGTATATTCTATTTACTTTCAACTGATGCGAAATTACTTGTAAAAGAATAGCATACTTTTCAGTTAGTAGAATCTAATATCCTGTCCTAGTACCTATCTGAGTATTAATTGAATATGTGAGTAGCTAGTTGCTTATATGAGTATTAACTTAAGAGTATAAAAACGCTGATGCTGTTAGAGTAAAATCTTATTTTTATTTTAACGCAGCCTAGTAGGTAGAGTTCAGATTATCTAGGTAATCTGCAGATTAACTGGGAAAAATCAACAATTTTCCGCTCTTAATAAGATAGATCTGATGAATCCACAGCTTACCTAGATAATCTGCCCATTGCCTGATATCCGCACTTTAACATATAAACTAATACGTACGAACCTGCTGCATCACCATTTCCTGTTCGACGGTAAGTGAGATCCACCATTGGTGGCATACTTAGGCTGATGCCAGCAACACCTGTACATCCACCCACATCACCGCTATATGACTGGAATATTCTGTAACGAAAAGTTAAGAATGTTTTAATACGGCATTAAAAGTTGATTATGGGCACCATATAAACGATTGTAGTTAGCATCACATTGATACATTTGACGACACGCACACTCGAAATATTTATATGATTACTGACTAAAACATTGTTGTAGTAATTTATCCCAAATGACCAAACAACAAGAAATGAGAAAGCTAGCAGAAGGTTTTGTAACTTTTGTTTACAAAATGAATATTGTAGCAAATAATCATGTTATTGGCATATGAAAGATATTACAAACCTCATTTGGGTCCTTAATCGATATGCCCTTTAGTTCAAATATATAAAATCTGCTAACTGAGCTTAAATTATTATTAATTAATTTTTTAAATATATAATCATTTTGATTTAATAACATTAGTTTTTAAATATAAACATTAATTTGAAGTTAAAATTATCGGTTTACGAATGTTTCCAATCTTAGCTGTTAAAAATGTAATAAAATTCGCAAAGCGTTTTTGAAAACATTATGTAATAATGCTGCATTTAACGAAAATGTATTTATGCATGCAAAGCAAACAATTTTCAACGGTATTAAAAATATTTATTAAAATCAGACGTTCCAATTTCATGAAATAAGATTTGAAATCGGGTCGCACGCGATATCCTCTATTTGCATATGATTAGCTGCCAAATAGGTAACTATAGTTACTAGTGGAGATAGGAGTTTAATTCTGCTTCGGCAAGCATATCCAGCGAAGACCATGAGTCACAGATCATGATAAAGGTGAGGCGTAGCATTTTTTAATGGCCAAAAACCATCTTAGAGTGTCTAGATAGTAGCTGATATAGAAGTCTGACTTAATTCCAATATATATACACTATATGCCCAAAAGTATCCGGACACTTGCAGATTTTCACATTTTTTAGACTTTCTCCAGAATAGTTTAACTGACTTCCTTTAAACTTCGGACATGTAAGGAATAGACAATGACTCACATTTTACATTGAATATTCGGGCCTGAGGGCAATTAGGGAACCATCTAAAAACTGATGAAGACAAAAACGTTTTTGGCCCACCCCGCTTCACAGAATACAGATAACAAGATGAAACTTTCAGAAATGGTAATGTATAATGTACATAATATTTACAGGAATTTTCGTAAACACAGCACAGATATTTGGGAAGATATAAAGGTTTTCTTAAAAAATCTCAAATTTTCCCACCTGTTTTTTGCTTATAACATGCAGAGTTTTTTGTTATGTTATACGAAACTTACAGAAAAGATGACAATATGTTAGAAAAGTATTTTGTAAAAATTTGGAAAAGAATGTTTGAATATTACAAGAATTATGAGCATTTTTAGTAAATAATGTTTTACTGCGCATGTGCGAAACATAGTGTAATTTTTCTTTCACAACTTTAATGCCAGATATATAGGGCAACTTATATAAAAAAATTCAATATCATGACTATTCAGAAAGATATCGGCATTATAACGAGCAGAATTTTAGCTCCTGTCGAAGAGAAACTAAAAGATGAGGGGCTGTACACAAATTGATATTTTTTAGACTTATATCTTTAAATAGTTATATTGAATTGTATAGTGGTTAGAATTTGCTGAATACCCATGAACAAATCTAATATTCGTAACGAATAAAAAATATTTATATGTAGAATTATTAAAATATTTTAAAAAAAGAAATTAATTAGATAAAAAATCGTCTCGCCATAAAAGAAATATATTTAAAAATATCGTTTGGCCGTAAAATTGTAATGTGTAATTTGTTAATAATCATGTAAATAATATAATTAAAGTAGTAAAATTTTTGTTATTTATAGTGCGTAATTAGCTGGAATTTAAGTAATGTACGTAATTGATGTCTTCATGGGTATTCAGCAAATTCTAACCGCTATACAATTCAATATAATTATTTAATGATATGTTTAAAAAATATCAATTTGTGTACAACACCTCATCTTTTAGCTTCTCTTCGACAGGAGCTAAAATTCTGTTCGTTATAATGCCGATATCATTCTGAATAGTCATGATATTGAACTGAATTTTTTTTATATAATTTGCCCTATATATCTGGCTTTAAAGTTGCGAAAGAAAAATTACACTATGTTTCGCGCATGCGCAGTAAAACATTATTTACTAAAAATGCTCATAATTCCTGTAATATTTAAAAACTCTTTTCCAAATTTTTACAAAATGCTTTTCTAACTTATTGCCACCTTTTCCGTAAGTTTCGTATAATATAACAGAAAATTCTGCATGTTATAAGCAAAAAACAGGTGGGAAAATTTGAGATTTTTTAAAGAAAACATTTATATCTTCCCAAATATTTGTTCTGACTTTACGAAAATTCCTGTAAATATTATGCACATTAAACATTACCATTTCTGAAAGTTTCATCGTGTTATCAGTATTCTGTGAAGCGGCGTGGGACAAAATCCTTTTTGTCTTCATCAGTTTGTAGACGGTCCCTTAATTGCCCTCAGGGCCGAATCTTCAATGTAAAATGTGAGTTATTGTCTATTATTTACATGTCCGAAGTTTAAAGGCAGTCAGTTAAACTATTCTTGAGAAAGTCTAAAAAATGTGAAAATCTGCAAGTGTCCGGATACTTTTGGGCATATAGTGTATATATGGGTAAATTGAATTCCTGAAAGAATTTGGGAGGATACCGTCTCGTATTCGTGTTTCTCCTTGGTCAAAGATCAAGATAAAGGTGAGGCGTGGCATTTTTTAATGGCCAAAAACCATCTTAGAGTGCCTAGATAGTAGCTGATACAGAAGTCTGACTTAGTTCCGATATATATATGAGGAAGTTGAATTCCTAAAAGAATTTGAGGGGATACCGCCTGGTATTCGTGTTTCTACCGGGGAAAAACGAAGGAAACACTCCATCAGCAACTCCGACTACAGGAGGAAACTCACTGCTACAGCCCAGACCTGTCTACCAGAGTTCGAAATAATGTTGGTTAATAGCACAGCCATGATCTTCTTCCTCCGATTTAAATTCCTCGTCCAGAGGTTCCCAAGTTGTGGTACTTGACCATTTAGGGGTATGTGAAATCAAAGTCGTTAATGGCGTAAACAATAAAACATAAGGGATTAAAAGAGTTGGAGAATTTTTTTTCTCCACAAGAATTCTTGTTATTTAATAACTATGTCACTTAAATAATTGATTAGTACGAAGTGTAATTTTTAGCTATCCTTATAAATTAAAACGAAATAATTACAATTGGTTGGTAATTGGTTACATTTGCTTTGATATTGAACTAATACTGTTGTAAAAATGGGATAAAATGTAAAACCAAAAATAAGTTCTGCAAATCTTATTAATTCGAATCATTTCGCTTTTAAGCTAACCTTAACATTATTCTTAAAAACTTCTTTGCATAAACGGATGGTTGGGGG
>BGPR01006607.1:61251-78556 GCA_013235015.1 Araneus ventricosus | reverse complement strand
TTTTCTCTGCTGCATTGGTTCAAACACCACAAACCTGTCATGGGAGATCCACATCAGTAATCCGACATGATAGTGCATATCCACTGCTCGACGAGATTGGCACAAACAGAAGTTACAAGAAATAGAATCAGGTCCAAGAACCGTGGTGGTTGTATAAAATGCGTAAGAACTGAACCCTCCCACCAGAGTCCCAAGCAACCGCACAAAATAACTGAATGAATTGTAGTTCAGGCGACCAACTGAGTCGCAAAGTTGAGCAAAATGCAAAAAAGGACTGGTGGGAAGAACAGATCCAACTGGTAACCACATATAAAAAACGTAACTAATGTCTTATTTAGAGATAAAGGGGAAATAACAGTTACAAAAAATAATTGAAAATCTGAATAGAATTCAGCGACTAACCACATCGTAAAGTTGAGCAATGCGCATTATGAGACATCGATCCTATATCTCGGAAAACTACATATGTTAAAAAAATAACCAATGTCTCCATTTTAGAGATAAAAGGTAACAGCAGAAGTTACAAAAACAACTTACTTAAACTAAAAGTCTCTGAGGAACTGAGAAACAAAAGAATCACGGAGTAAAGTAGTTCAGTTTTTCAAATATCATCAGCGGCTAGCCAGTGATGTCTTCCTGTCATTTTTAAAGGAGATTTAGGAAAAAAACAGCTGTACTGATTTTAAATAAAATAAGAATTTTGGGAGGCAGTGTTCCATAGCCCCTCTGGGATTGCCACTCCTGTTCTACTAAGGACAATTCAGCAAGTGTTTGAGTTCACTATATGACAGTGCAAATCTGTCAATAATTACATCCACATCCAAAGCAGCCCACAATTCCTTTTCATTAGATGGCAACACATAGGATTCCAAGTTCTCAGATAATTTGTGCTTATGATCTTCAGCTTTGAAATTTTCTAATAACATATGTAATATATCACACGCAGGTATCATTACCAATACTCTGTAATAATTGGTGTTTATGATCTTCAGCTTTGAAATTTCTCTAATAACATTACATTATTCATCGCAGATATCATTACAAATACTCTGTAATAATTGGTGTTTATGATCTTCAGCTTTGAAATTTCTCTAATAACATTACATTATTCATCGCAGATATCATTACAAATACTCTGTAATAATTGGTGTTTATGATCTTCAGCTTTGAAATTTCTCTAATAACATTACATTATTCATCGCAGATATCATTACAAATACTCTGTGCTATCTCAAAAATGGAATTAAATATTTATTAGTTATTAATCGGTTACTATTAGCATGGCATAAAATCTCTTGCACGCTTGGCGTTTGAAGAATGTCTTCGCAGTTGACTAAATTTTAGATAAATGCGTGGTTTAAAAACCCTTTGGTAAAAGAATAAGAGGCTGAAATTTCTAATATTTGATCAAAATCGGAGGCAATCTTAGCAAAACACTCTGCAAGCCCATTATCTGGCTTTTTGCATATTTTGATCCAGGTGAGACTGACAAGACTGAATTCAGAAATGTTATTTTTGAAGATTTTTATTTTGATTCCATTCTTCAAGATTTTCCTTACCCCAAAATTGAATGCTAATAGTTCGATCTACAAAGCAGAATTTATTAAGTTCAAACTAAAAACTAGTAACATTATATTTGGACTAGGTCCGAATGCCCTCTTATAGTTTAGTGTCCACTTAACTATAAGAAGACAGTGTGCTCTTATAGTTAAAATTCATACCAAGAATTCAACATTGTTAACTCATGGTTTGGACTCAGGAGTGATATCATATAATTTAAACAGAATCTAAATGAATAAGTTTTTCACTTGTAGGGTTAGCATCAATTTTTAAATTAAAATAAAGAGAATTTGATTAAAGTTATTTGTTTTTTAAATTAGAATTCTGCATGATCATAATAAAAGAAAATTCTATTTCTCATTCATCCCTCCCCCTAAATCTCATCCCCAGGTCGCATATTTACAAACCCTACCCTGATAGAACTGAGGCAGGAAATCGGCCAATACCATTGGCTACGAGGGGCAGTGACGTCGTTTTCAGCACTCTCACGTAGCGTACGGCAATCATAACAAAAGATTCGTCCTACTTTTCTCCGTTTTCCCACACTTGAGCACAGAAAACATTCTTCCGTGGGTTGTAATATTTTTAAAAATGAAATTATTATTTAAAATATCATAAAAAATAAAACATCCCACACTGTAAGAAATTATTCTAATGAAAAGTCTAATGATAACAACTTTGTTTGAAGGGTATTAACTAACAGGTTAATGTTGTTGGGTTTTTTGACGTCATTCCCATGAAAATAGTTCATTTGATGTTTCCAAGTCAACTAATCTAACTATAATTAATGCCAAATAATAGTAAAATTATTAATTATTATTATTAAGGCCAATAATAATAAAAAAAACGAAAAAAAAGTATAATTGCTAAACTAAATAAAATTGCTACGTAGGTGCGTATCGTAGAACAAAATTCTCGAAGTCCAAGCAACGGAAACCTAGACTAATTCAAAGTCCACATTCAATAGCTTGTTTTGTTATAATTTCCGTACGAGAGGAAAGAACGACGTCATCGGCTCTCGGCGAAGCGAGCCAATCATATTGTCCGATTTCCTGCCTCAGTTCTATCAGGGTAGGGTTTGTAAATATGCCTCCAGGTCATTATACTCCTTATCCTCTCTTCACCAAGCCACTGCAAGGCTGATGTAAACCTCTAATAGAGAATGCGAAATATGATAGCAAAAAATTGGTCAACTTTGTTAGAAATTTGAAATTTAACATGCTTAGGATGTTTAAGGGGACATACGACCGTTAAATCTCAAAAATTTTCGATTTTTTGAGAATATATATTATTCACCAGTTATTTTTGAACAATTTAAAACAATATGCGTTAAAAAATTCCAATCATTATGAAAGTTATGAAGGAAAATGTATCAGCTCTTCAACGTAAACATTGAATGGGGCCATATCTTTAAAGCGCCATATATATAACGTGTTTTTTTGATATTGCTTTCACAATATCTCAAGAACTATTAAATATTTTTGTATAAAAGTTTTACCGAATTTGTATTGTGCTATTTTCTACAAATTGAACCACAATTTTTGTACCTTTTCTCTCCACTCCAAAACAGTTTTCTGTGGGGGACAGAAACGCCGAAATTTTAACTATTTTTAACACTTTATTTATTTAAATTGGTATATAAGATAGAAATTAAATTTATATGTAAATAAATTGAGGTTCAGTTTCTTAAACAGACTATTTGGATTACTTAAATACATAAAATATCGTGCTTAGACCAATATTTTATCCAAAATAATGCGCGCAAGGTGACTATCTCATTTTTTCTCAAAAAATTATACCCATATTTAATACTCTCTCATATAAATACATACAAATATTGAGGTGAACTAATGCATAAAAATATTGAAATATATACAAACATTTGAAAATCTCTGTACTATAACAGAAATAATAGATATTTTTCTAGAAAAAGAAGTGAGTTTGTGAAATGTATTGTTTCAGAGATGCAATGTACCGAATTTGACAGTTTTTCCTCTATTTTTTCGAGGTGTAAGAGTCGTTTGTTCCCTTAACCCTTTTCGGACATGTGACTTTTTAGAACATTCAGATCAGGTTGGCGCACTTTATGCACCATTCCGTTTTTCCAACTCTCTTATTTAATTAAACAAAACTTTATATTTTATGGTATTAATAAGATCAGAGGTTGAATGGATGGATGATGCAAACATTTGTGTTCGAGTTTGAGTCGCTGTATTCTTAGTGAACTGGATTGTCCTCCACGCAAGTCTCAGAACTAGTTTCTGGTCGCTGTACTTCGAAGTCTATCCTGGTACCTCCGGTTGGGTTAGGAGACGTCACTTTTCCCGGCCGTTAACAACGGAAAAAGTGACGTCTCCCAACCCAACCGGGGGTACCAGAATAGACCCCAAGTGTCTTCTCCATCGAGATATAGTGCATCAGATTAGTTCTCATCTAGTCTTTTCTTGCTTAATTCTCCCAAAATAGAGGAATATTTCTTTGTAGGGATAATTTCTCGGCGTTTCGTGACAGCCAGGTTGCATTATAGAGAGCATTTCGTGCACTTCCAAGCGCGATCAGACCGAACTGACTGATTCACTGTCAGTGGAAGCTATCGGAGCAAGTAGGAGGAATGTTAATACGAGGTTAGAGGTGTGGCTAGCTCCCCACTTTCGGTAGTTTTTATTCAGCTTATGGTACATACCCACTGGCGCATTCTATACGCCGTACCTGTCCACAAAGGGTTAATGGAGAAATTTCGCGTCATCGCTACGTAATAAACGGAATTGCCGATGTCATCTAATGCAAAATCACACGCGGTCTTATTCTTTTCCTCTTGTAAGATGCGCAGTGGATTCCAAATTAAATTTGATTCGAGCATTGGACACATATCGCGCAAGGCCGAATTAAGGTCTATTGACGAGTTTTCCGTTTTGTTTATTTGGATTCACAGACCGTTTTCCGGCAACTCTCCGATTCAGGCAATCACCAAATCTGTTTGTATACTGTATCAAGCGCAAAATTCGAACCAGTTCTTTAGCACACAAAGTATTGAATTTTTTGTTCTTTGAATTCGTCTAATTCCTTTTATTTAAAGCGGCTAAATTCCAAATGAAACGTTTGTAATTAGCCAAACAAGCCCTAGATGTAGAAAAAAACCGGGCTCAGGACAAATGGCATGGCTATACTTCAAGTGAATGGTCGGCTTAAAGTTCGGTATTCACGAGAAGTGAAAGCTATTCCATTTGGCCCAAAGAGCGGCTTTTTCTCCCACCCATGCAAGCCCATAGATTAGGCAGGTCATTCACGGAGGCTCCAAAGTTTGTTTTGAGAAGGTTCAAAGTCCCAGCCTGGCTCCCACGCACTTTTCGTCTCCCCAACGCTCTCCACATTCACACAGGTGATTTATCGCCGCCTCGAAGAATCTAAGTTTACTTTTTATAGCCTTCCATTCCAATGGATATAAAATTCGTTTGGATTCCAAACAGCGCCATCTATCTGCGCCAATTTTCATCGGGATTTCACACTGAGGAAAGGTTTTGCCTTCCCGTGTTCAAACCAGCAGGAGTGGCCTCCCTAAACTTTCTCGTATACTTCTCAAAAATTTGTCATTTCTCCTCCCCCTGCGTGGATAAAGCATTCGAACCTACTGTAACCCAGAATGCAATGACTATCAGAAGGCTTTTCATTGTAGATTATAGTGATTGTAAAATACTTAGGTGAAGAATCAAATTCAAAGAGATGCGTATATATTAAAACTCAGCAATATTTATTTTCTATCACACTCTAGCAAGCTCCGCTAATGCGAGGGGGTGCGCGAGCGAAAAGAAAGCAGGAGAAAATGACCTCGTTCGCTATCGCTGAATAACTTGCGCATGCGCAGGGATTTTGCTCCCCGTATGCAAGTAAAAAATTTGAGTATGCAATTTGAACTCCTTTTTTCAACCTATTGAAACGGCATTTCGGCACAGATCTATAATTAATGTTAGCAAACAGTCATACTAATTTATATTTATCTAAGTCAAAGGGTTTAGGAGATATAATTTTTACCAGTAAGCAATTATACAGTCCGACAGACAGTCAACCCTTTGACGGATTTGAACCAAAATTTTATAAGGACCTACAATTCTGATGAAAGAAATGTGTACCAAATTCTATCCATCTAGCTATTTAAGTTTTTGAGTTATAGAGTTCACATGAAATCGGACAGACAGTCAGACAGACTTCCCGTGGACGGATTTTGTCCAAAATTTGATAGAAACTGCAAATGATGTGTCAAGATCACATACCAAATTTCGTCCCCGTAGCTCTAATAGTTCTCGAGTTATCGTGTTCACAGACTGACATAATTCCAAAATTGTGTCTTTCGGACTCGGGGAGGTCTAAAACGTGGAGATTCGTCAACATCTCGAGTTCGAATTTTTTGACGATTATAATATTTTCTCTTTGTATACTTCGTATGCGAGAAAGTGGAAATCGTGGAGTTAAACAGCAGTAAATGTCCGTGCGAAAAACCGCTACTGACTCTGAGGACTCTATTTTGTAGCCGATGTTCCCCTTGTTTATAACAAAATAAGCTCTTAATTTTCCTCTATTAAAAGAAGATAGCGATCTCAGATCATTCTCTGAAGAAAGTAGGATTTAATACAAATGAAATTCGATGTTATAATAATTTGATAAGTTCCACACCGCTATTCCCTATCTTGTGATTGCTCTCAAAAGTATTTAGGCAATTAAGGAAACTTAAATAATTTGCAATATTGTCGTTCGGAGTAAAAGTTTCGACAGAATTGTTCCTTGTAAATAAGAAACTTTCCCGTTAGGACTACTCTAGATATTAAGTAGATTTTTTCTAGAAACAGTTTTCTGCCCATACATAATTATTCTTATTTTTACAGGCATCAAATAACAAGCAGAATGATCCATCCATATCTTTCAAGATAGAATAAAATCACAGCATAAAAGTACAGCAGAACCCCGCTAATCCGAAATTCCGGTTAATCCGAACCGATTTTATTTTCGAAAATTCTATGTAATTGAAAATATTTTCAAAAAAGATTTAAATATAGAAACTAAAAACAAAAAAGTACTTTTTCAGCATGCATAATTTTGTACAAATACAAATTGAAGAAACTAATGCAATTCACAGTGAGATATGGTCACTTCATACAGGAGCACATCCATTATTCTAATGAAAAGGGGAGACATATTCTCTTTCTATTACTTTTGAATAAAAGAATTCAAGAGATAGTAGTACTGAGTGCTTATAACTTACACTTTTTTTGGCACGCATCTTTTTCTCTTCTATTTTTATCGGAATCTCGGGTAATCTGAATTTTTTGTAATCCGAACAGGCACCGGTCCCAATCAGTTCGGATTAGCAGGGTTCTACTGTATGATCATTCAATATTTGAGATAGAGGTATTATCAATCAACCCCACTGACATTAAAATTCCTATTAAATCCAAACAGCAGCATCAAAAACTTCAGCAGCAACACAAAACTAATAATGGACTTGTCTCCTTTCTAATATTCTAATTCTCGACATCACTTTTAGTTTAAAATTACAAAATAGAAAGAAAAAGAACAATCGCCAGAATCTAACTAAATAAAAATCCCAAATTGAAGTGAAGCCAGTCACCGTGAAACGTTATCGTCGACACCGTAAATTCGTCACCCTCCCCATACGTGTCGAAAGAGATACACGAAATGGCTCTCTCTTGTCATGTATCGCCCCTAATAAGTTACTTGTGATCAATACCCCAATTAATCAGGTCCCAAGATGCGAGAACATGCTACATCGCTTCTTCTTTTCTTATTGACGATGCTTATCTTTTATAAAGAAGCAAATAAATTGCTATTAAGGTAATGGTGTTCAGAAAATGGCAATGCTAAAAGTGCAAAAGATTTTGAAATGTGATGGTTTTATTGTAATGAGTGAATGATAATTTTGAAGCTTTCTTTTAAAGATACTTGTTCGAATCTGTGGCTGTTGAAATCTGTTGTCTTTTGGATGTCAATTTATCTGAGGCAGATAGAGAAACAGATGTTTCTTTAATTCTTCAAAAGAATCCCTTATGTCATGAATGCTTTTTTAAATTATATGTTTATCGATGAATGCTTAATATCCTAATTATATAATTTTGCTTAAGGTATCCGAACACATTCGGAGCAATTTTTTTAAAAATTATTATATAGAAACAAAATAATATGTTTTTCAGATTTGAACTATATGAAGATTAATAATAGAGTAATATTTTTGAGAATAAATTATTATGAATTTTCAAAAAACCTAAATTTGTGCAGTTTTTTAGCGAAAATTTTCAGAAACTTCAAACATGCTAGAGGTCAAACTTTTGTAGTAATTCAAATAAAACTAATACTAAAATAAACTACAAACTATGGACTAGTGCTTGTACTAGAATCTTAACATTCTTTGGATAAATAAAAATTTTAGAGCTAATCGAACAATCTTTATAAGATTTTCAGCAAATTTTTTATGTCATTTTTCAAATAAAAGACCATAATTAAAAAAATATTGTTACAATATACATTATTCTAGTACAAGAGAAACAGTTGAAGAAAGTATTCACAAAATTTCAGAAAAATCGAATGATAATATCTTGAGTTATCATGTTTGAAGTGTGAAAATTATGCATAAAATCTAGTTTTGAGAAAAATCAAATTTTAGTTTTGTCACATGCTTAAATTAAGTACCTAAACTTTAAAAAAATCATAAAAATATACTAACATCATATTAACCTGAAAAATTGCAGTTTAAAAGAATTTTTGACACGTTTCTGTCTCTTTAAATGATAACTTTCGGTTAATTAAACGGTTTTCGATTTGTTATAAAATAATTAATATCTCATCTTCTAATTAACTTACCGACAAAAGTAAATATGTTTTAGAAAGGTAAAGGAATGAACTATCAAAACATCAAAAATAAAAATTGGAATTTTGGCCGAAAATCGCCTTTTCAACGTATTCGGATACCTTACGTGCACTAAAAATTAATCACACATTTATAACAACAATTTAATATCGAAGACACGTGAGAGCTAACCAGTTTTATCAGTGCATTTCTCAAATATATTTTTTGTTATTTAAAAAAGGCATTTTGTTTACTTGTTCTTTCACTTCTGCTGTTTTCTGCTCTGTAAATCATGGCGATGTCGTTTTCGATCCTTTTTTTATATAGGAATTTGATTCGTATATGATCAATCAACCTCACTCAAAAGTTTGCACACGCTGTACCGTAACACACTCTCTCTCTATGCATATATATAAACAAATACAGAAACCAAGACAAAAGAAACCTCTATACAAAAAGAGCAATAACCAAACAAGAAATTAATACTTTAATCGAAGAAATACTATTTCAAATGAAGTAAACATTAGGAAACGGATACTTTATGGTTAGTGTTATGTTCCGTTTTTTTTTTTTTTCTAAAATGGTTTTAATGCTTTCTTTTGTTTATATATATATAATATAAATCCAAATATAACTAGTATATAATCATACAGGAATAAAGTAAACAAAACATATCAAGAATCAAATCTTATACTAAAAAGTCATTATTTGAACAATACATCAATTTTAAATAAAATCTAATAAATTGAAATTACTAAAGATACCATAAACAAAAAAATCAAGTTTAAGCATTATATGTCAACAAGTGAAAGAACACTGCTGTTTTGAGATTTTTAATACGGGTATCTTACTAATTCTTTAATATCAAAAATTAATTATATTATCTGGTCAATTATATTGTTTTATAGTTAGAAATCCAGTTTTGGCAATCTGTGATGTTAAGATAAGTGGCGGTATATATTAAAAATGTTGAATTCTGGTAAGGATAAGTAAAGACACTGAATATTTAATGTTTAATGAATAGTATGGATATTTTATTGAATGATATATTTATTTTTTTTAGTACAATATAAACTTGCAATATATTGCTGTATTACATATTTTTATCTTGAATTTTAGTCCTTTCTATATAGTTATGTTTTATTGTTAGGGTTAGTTTATGATTTTTCTTTCTAAATTCTTTCATTTTAGGGCAAATTACCATGTTTGTTTTTTCAACAACTTTAGTAACAGGGATGGTTTGTACAGAAAAATTAATTTAACCTGGCTAAAGCTTGTCCACAGCCAAGCTGCTATTTCAATTGTTGAAAAGTCCATTTACTTGGATTGCCTTTTTCAATACTATTAATAACAACAGAGTTTTTTTACATGTTGACATATAAATGTTTAAACTTAATTTTATGTTCATGGTATCTATAGTATTTTCAATTCTTTAGATTTGTTTTAAATTTGGTTATATTGTTCAAATAATGACTTTTTAGTATAGGATTTGCTTCTTGATATGTCTTGTTTACTTTGTTTCTGTATGATCATATATAATAAGTTATATTTCGATTTATAGTAATATATATATATATAAAAGAGGCAAAGCATAATAGAAAAACAATAAAATAAAATAAGAAACATTCATATCAAATTCGAAAGGATATGAGAAAACGAATTGAAAGTATATCCGAGTAAAGATAACTTCAATAACTTCAGTAAAAGTAACTTAACAATAATTTCATCCCCTGAAAGTGACACTTTTTATATTTAGCAATTCACAATAACTTCATCCCCTGAAGAAACGTTATTGTGCTTTTATTGCGTTTTTCATTTCACGTTTTATACTCTTTCATTTTACGATTTATACTCTCTCTCTCTTTTATGATAAATGTTTAATTTCAAAATTTCATTATTATTTTCCATATTTTGTATTAATATACTAGCACTATCTTAAAAGGATTAAATTAATTTACAGTAGTAGCATTGAATTTGTAACAATCAAAGTTGTTTAGTAAAATTTCGATTATACGTCGTTTTAGGTCAGTCCCTTGAAAGACATATAAACGATGCTTTATTGTAGTTATAACTAGAATCATTCTACTGTCCTACTACCACAAGAAAATCCCCAGTCACCAGACATGCCGTCGGCGGTCGTTATGGAAACGGGATATTCCAATGCATTTGGGGGATGAAGGAAAGAGCTTTGTTTCATTTGGCGCTGATAGAACCGGCGGAAGTCTCGTTTCGCTTTGTACTTCGGTCGAAAAACGAATTCCTTGCCTAACGAAGTGTGCTTAGTTTGCCAAATGTTGCGGTTGATTTTATATCCGTTTCCCTCCTTTCCTCGACTCGTCTACTTGAGAAAGCCTTGTTCAGGGTTTTTCTCGTGGCGGTAGAACAGTAAGAACTGGAGTAGGGAATAAGTAAGTACTTTCAATTAAACCAGCGGGAGTGGCCTCCCCTAAACTTTCTCGTATACTTTTCAAACATTTGTCATTTCCCTTCCCCCTGCGTTGATAAAAAGTTCGAACCAACTGTAACCCAGAATGCAATGACTATCAGAAGGTTTTTCATTGTTGATTATAGTGATAGTAAAATATTGAGGTGAAGAATCATATTCAAAAAGATGCGTATGTATTAAAACTTCGCAATTTTTTTTTTTTTTTCAAACTCCAGCAATGCCAGTTCCGCGTGCGGAGAAGAAAACAGAATAGCTTGCGCATGCGCAGAGATTGCTTCAGCACGCAAGTAAAACGAGACGCCCTAAATGTTTGCTCCCTTACAAAATCTCGCCGCCAGAATTGGTTTTTGGCAAACTGCCAAGTTTTCGAAGTGTCTCTTCTTTGCACAGGCATTTCTACTATTGCGCATGCGTATGGAGTTGAACAAGTATGCGATTATACAGACCGACAGACAATCAACCCTTTGATGGATTTGGCCCAAAATTTTATGCGGACCTACACTCATGACGATAAAACTGTGTATAAAATGTTATCCATCTGGCTTTTCAAGTTTTTGAGTTATAGCGTTCGCATGTTATCGAACATACAGACAGACAGACTTCCCGCTGACGGATTTTGTCCAAAATTTGATAGAAACCTACAAATTATGTTTAAAGACCACATACCAAATTTTATCCCCGTAGCTCTAATAGTTTGCGATTTATCGTGTTCACAGACACACACACAGACAGACATAATTCCAAAATTGTGTTTTTCGGACTCAGGGAGGTCTAAAACGTGGAGATTCGTCAAAATCTCGAGTTCGAATTTTTTGACGATTACAATACTTTCTCTTTGTATACTTCGTATACGAGAAAGTAAAAAGGAATGTTTTAGGGAAAAAAGTTACTTGTAGGAAACCTTCGTCAGAAGAAGAATTTTTTCTATGCTCTTTTATCTTACTTGAAATTGCCATTTTACGATGAGATATTAAAAATTTGATGAAAGATACAAAACCTCAGCTAGAAAGTTTCAAAATATTACGAAGTTGAAGTTCCGACAGTTTTAAAATTTTAATTTTGTTATTTTCCACATTCTGCTTCTTAGCAGATGGTTTCTTCCTAAATTCTTAAATGAGATCTTAAAGAGGAGTTTCAAGCGTATCAAAGGAAAAAGGAGAAATTGAAGAAACTTCTTCATGGATTTATGCATTGTGAACAGTTCAGAAAAATCGCAGTATTTCTTCCGTAAAATTACTATAGTTCTTAGCGGTAAACCGCTGAGCCCAAATAAAAGTCTTTAAAAGATCAAAAGTTAAGCTTTTTGTTATAGTTTTTTAAAGTTATTATAAAAGTGTAAGGGCTGAATTATACCAGTAATTTTACAGGATTTAATAAAAAGGAGAAAAAAAAGTTTGTTTAAAAAAGAACTACTTGTCTTTGAATTTATACATGGTGACCGGTGAATGACATAATATGTGTTTTGGCATATCTAATTGCTATAGAAAAAGTTCCGTGAAATTAAATAAGTTTCGATCGGTTAATGTGTTAATAGTAAATTCTTTATCAAAAATAATAAATACTTTTAACCAGTTAAATATTTTAACAATTTTAATATGTATTAAATTTCAATGCTAATACTGTAAATTAATTTAATCCTTTTAAGATAGTACTAGTATATTAATACAAAATACGGAAAATAATAATGAAATTTTGAAATTAAACGTTTATCATAAAAGAGAGAGAGAGTATAAAATATAATAAATATAATAATAAACAAAATTAATAATTTAATAAAAAATATAAATTTAATATACAATGCACAATATATTGAAAAAGAGCATAGAATTAGTAACCTCTACCCTCCCAAAAAACAGTATGTGTTATATGCAGAGCAGAACACCACTTCATGCCCCTGCGACCTTTTGGTTATTTAAACAGTGTGGCGGACATGAAGTGGAAGAGACATCGGAAGACGCTCCTTAACTGTCTAGCAAATAAAGGCAGAGAGATGAAAAAGGTTACAAAAATACAAATCTAAAAATCTCGGATAATACACAAGAAACAAAAGGGGAGTATCATATAAAACCATATACAAACAAAAACTGTAAAAACGAAAGAAAAATGAGTATGAAATTTACAAATATCAACAAACAAGAGAGAAAAAAAACTAATCAAATTAAGAAGTCCACAAAAACAAACTAAAATGCGAGTGTTAAAGCGCATGTGTGCCTGTTCTGTTGATTGTTCTTTTCTCCAAAAAGTGGAAGTTTTTCTGTGTGGAATCGGAGAATAGTTCATGTGCGTTGTCACTTCGGCGAAGAGGGTGCAAAAAATTATCATGTCGGCCTGCAGGTAATGGAAAAGGCTTGAAGTGAGAGATGGTCATGGATTAATTCGAAAAAGCTCTTGAAAATCATTAAGATGGTGAAGCACTCGTTGGATTTTAAGTCGGGAGCCTTTGTTGGAAGCGACGTTGCGGAATCAGATATGTTAAATGCAGCATGGAAGTTGTAACTTACGGAACTCTTCCTGAACTATATGCTTTTGGTCATATTACAGCGATGTACAGGGTTTTCGAGAGAGATCTTTATTATTCTAAGCGTTGATTACAAAAGTATCGAAAATGAAATGAAATGCAGCTTAAAAGGATGGAGAAATCTAACAGTTTTTTTTACAACACATCCAGTGTACCTCTACATGAACTCTTTAGTAGCACGAAGAATGGCCAGCCTGTACTCGATTCCCCGCAAAGTGTTTTTTTCAACATTTCCTGTGTCTTTAAACTTCTGAATCCATTCATAAATCGAAGGCAAAGTTGATGAACTTCTATGGTATATCAGGCTAAACTTTCTTTTCATGGTGATTTTTTTCTGCTAACCGCAATACTGTTCAGCAACGGATTCCGAGACTGCCACTTTTGGACGATTTCACACCGGAAAGGGGTGTCAGGCAATGAGTCAAATGAGCGCATTTCCGGAGTTCTTCGTTAGATCACGCTCAGTAAAATGTAAACATCACCCTTCCATTCTTCACTTTCCCCCTATCTTCATGAAAATATCCACGCCCGGCGCATGCGCAAAAGCGCGGAGGGTTTCCGAATCCGTTGCTAAACAATACAGACTGCGCTTTCTCCTGAGCGGTCCTCATTTTCGATTCTTATTATAGCTGCCAAATAATTAGAGCCATCTACATCAGATTATTAATTAATTTATTTATTATTGAACATGACATACTCCTCGTGCACCACAAATGTACAACACGAGGCCTACAGAAGTAAGTATACAAAACAATTCAGTCTTTGAAAGACAATTCTTTATACACATACAAAAAAAAGTAAAGAAGAAAACTAAAAGGATGAAAAACAAACAAACAAATAACACAAAATAATGAAATGAAGTAGATAAAACAGAGTAAAAACTAATAAAACAATA
The DNA here is from genome assembly GCA_013235015.1 of Araneus ventricosus. NCBI lineage: Eukaryota > Metazoa > Arthropoda > Arachnida > Araneae > Araneidae > Araneus > Araneus ventricosus. The sequence continues at coordinate 64,284 of BGPR01006607.1, read as the reverse complement.
ATGACAAGAAAATAACAATAACAAAAAATCGTACTGAACTCCATCAAGAAATGAAAATCAAAATTTTAGTAATCAAGGAATTAAAATTATACAGAAGTAAAAGGTACAAAATACCTTCCGAGAAAATAAAAAAGAAAAATACATATAAAAAAGTTGGTGGATATTGTATAGCAACGGAATCGGAAACCCTCCGTGCTTTTGCGCATGCGCCGGGCGGATGTATTTTCATCAAAATAGGGGGAAAGTGAAGAATGGAAGGCTGATGTTTACATTTTACTGAGCGTGATCTAACAAAGAACTCCGGAAATACGCTCATATGACTCATTTCCTGACACCCCTTTCCGATTTAAAATCGTCCAAAAGTGGTAGTCTCGGAATCTGTTGATGAGCAGTACATAAAAAAACCAAAAACCATCAGATAAGAAGAAAACGAACATCATTTTAGCAATACGAAGCAAAACGGTTGTACAAAAGATGCATAGATTTTTCTAATCAATAGGAGAAACATCATTTATAATTACAAGTGTGAACAAATTCTGTAAAAGATAAGAAAGAGGACTTTGTGTTAATCAATGAAATCAGGCGACAGGCCAGTCCTTTTATTGTCACTAGAAAAAGACTGTTAGATTTTCTTCGTTTGTTTCGCCGCCAAATGCATTTCATTTCACTTTTTCGTATTTTTATTATTAATTTTTAGAATAATAAAGATCTTTCTGGGACACCAAAAAGGACTTACAGAGTTGAGAAGAAGGATTAGTCTTTATTATTTCTGACTAGCAGTACGCGCATGGCGTTGCCCGTGGAATCAGAACTTCAACAAAATGAAAAAAAAGCCCTCCCACAATCACATGAAAAAGTTTTGGAAACAAAATCAAAACAAATGATTTGATTTTCCGCTTATTTTTTTCGCGATAATGACATTTTAACTATAGAAAAACAGTACAGAGTACGTTAATCCAAACTAATATCAAAAAATTGCAACATGAAAATCATTATTATACAGCAAGCAAAATATGCGAGACAAATAAACGCGTTAGGATACTGCCGAAAATAATAATCGAAGAAATAATAGTTGAAAGTTATGACGTCACAGCGCTCTGCACCGTCAGCCAATGAAATTGCCAGCAACGTTCCGGAGAAAGTGTCGCGAGAGGAAGCTCGCTAAAGAAAAATATCTTTCAACTGACCAGGAAAAAATTAATTTAAAAAAAACTGGGAAAATATATTTTAACCGTTCTTCTTTTAAATCCGACAGAACCGTTCCAGTTATAAGCTGAAAAAATTAAAATAATAGTGTTATTAGAACATAGGATGCAGCAAATTTAAAAACAAAAATAAAATTTCGATGGCTAAACTGACTATTTCTTTAAAAATTTCTCAAAATTCAGTAAATTACGTTTGAAGCTCAAAAAAAATTTCATTAGAAAGAAAATTGTTTGTTCTATCCGATGGTGCATTGATTGGTTTTCAACGATCATTAGGAAAGATACTACAGCCGTAAAAGTGACCAAAAATGACAACACAAAACGATTATTAGGAAAGATACTAGAGCCGTAAAAGTGACCAAAAATGACAACACAAAACATTAAATAAAAAATTTTCTAGATTAAATTTTACAATTCGGGTTTCGAGGTGCATTAAATCACCTTTACGACTACCTGTGTGCCAAATTTCATGGCTGTGAGTGCGCTAGATTCGTCTGGACATCGCAAGCACGCTCGCACACACACATTGCCTTTTACAAATATAGATACTCGATACAAAATCGGCAGAGACAAATTTGAATTTGATCGTCACCAAGTAATCATAGATTTCACTTTATAGTGCAAAAAAATTCATCAAAATTCATATTGGCACTTTCAGGAATTTACTCTTTCCAGTTTAAGTTCCTTTTCTTTTTTTATTTTTTGAAACTTTAATTTTATTGCCTAGTAAGAATTTTAAATAAGTCAAGAACATTTACATGGCGAGTTTTATTCCTAAATTTATATAATTCATTTATTAATTTTGATTCAGTCGCACGAATATGATAAATGCAACTATCAATAAGTATTTCGTTTGAGTTCATTAGGTTAACTCTGATGAATTAATTAAAAAATTCCATGAGACATTTTTCTATAAGCTGACGAAACATTTTCAGAGGATTTATTTACTCAGAAAGCAAATTCTTTTTAGTTAATCTCTTTTAATGACGCCTTTTGGGAACAGTAAAAGTAATAATTTCTTGAAAGGAACTTCGTGCTGTGATTGGGATTACTCATCTGGAAGTTTTGACCTTCAAGTGTGTTTCAAGGTGACACAAGAACGGTAGCCTCCTCAAGAACATTTTACAAAATGAAAAAGTAGTGTTAAGTTGAAAAAATATGACCGAGTGCTTTCAGTCGGATCCGGAAAATATGTCTGACAGAAAGAACCTAAAAAAGATTTTTTTTCCTATTAAGAAGTCTTCTGCGGTAAAAAATATTTATTTTTCTCTTCCGTTTCTGAAATATTTTTTCGGAGAATCTTTTTTAAAGCTTTTTGGAGAAAGGCCAAAAATGGAGTTTTCGCTTTTTTTCATTAAGAAAAATGTTTCGGAGGAGTAAAAGGTAAATTTTAAATGCCTTGCTTTAGAGAGAAGCATTTTTCAGGTTTCTTCTTCTTTTCTTTGAAAAAAAAGCAGTAGTTTGAATGAGAGAAATGCGGAAAAAAGCAAATATGGATTCTAAATACATTAATGGATGTTGTTGATTCAGAGAGTTAGATTCATTAAGCTTTAAAAGGGACTTGTTTGCTTTTAAAGCTATTTTGAATTATTCATATTGATTGAAACTATTCATATTTTTACTTTAGTTGTTTCATCACGTGACGTTATTTTGGAGTCATTCATATGACGTCACAGTCTTATGACAAAAGTAACTGCGCTTTTCAAAGAACACTTAATTGAGCATTGTCTTACACTGCGTTGTGACGTCACGTCCTCAGAAAGTTGTACAATGGATCCTAAAATTAAATTGGCGGGATTTTTGACGTGTATGACATAAGCATGAATGT
>BGPR01006607.1:15449-61185 GCA_013235015.1 Araneus ventricosus | reverse complement strand
AAATTCTGGAAATTTGGCCTTAAAAAGTACCTTGAAAAGGTGAGGTAAAAGGCCAAATTCTGGAAATTTGGCCTTTTAAAAAGCCCTTGGCCTTAGAAATTTTCATTTGGCCTTTATTTGGATATATTTTTCGTTATGCTAATAAATTTTTTTATTAAATTATTTGTTGCTAATTATTGTTTGCTAATAAATTTTTGATATGACACTTTTCAAATGGCCCACAGTGAGCTATCAAACGAAGTATAGTTCCAGGATAAGAAATGTTTCTGTCCCCTTTCTTCAGACTGTATTAGTCAGAATGCCTCTAGCGAAGCTATGTTTGTCTCTGCAAGGCATATAAGAACCACTTTCTCTGTTTTTATTCGTTTCTGTTCATGGTCGAATTCTTTGACGAAAACTTAAACACAAAAGAGTGAAATATTATTATTAGTTGAGAGAGAGAGAAATGGAAAGAGGAAATCAGATTACAGATATTTTAAAAGAAAGGAAGAAAAAGTATTTATGTCTATAATTTCTGTATTGTTTGAAATACCTATTTCCAGCAAACAGACGTTTTAATGTCAAATCTAAGGAATAGAAAAAGTTTTAAAAAACAATATATTGAAAACTTTTCTTAAATTGCTGGAGCATATTGCATTTGGGTGTCAGCTATTTAAATAACATCGAACTAACAGAAGTGCATTTTTGATATTTTTATCACGTTTTGGAAATTCAGACATCTACTATGAATCTGAAACCAGCTTTTTTATATTAATGGATTTTTTTACTGTTAGTCATCTACTATAAGTATGAAAGAACTTTTCTTTTATTATAATCCCTTTTAAAAATAATATAAATCGTTTTTGTTAATAGGAGTTTATATATTTCGCTCGAGAATTTCGTTCTGGACCGGCAAGAACAGATTTTTTTTTGCAAAGTCACGCATGTAGATGTTTAAAAAAAATTTTCACTTAAATTTTAGGTTAATAGAACAATATTATACATACATCAATCTAGTGCGATTCCTTTTCATGAAGGACAGTTATTCTCTTATCTCTAATCTCTAATCTCTAATCTCTAATATATATAAAAGGCAATGTTTGTGTGCGTGCGTGTGTGTGTGTGTGTTTGTCTGCGATGTCCAGACGAATCTATCGCACTTACAGCCATGAAATTTGGCACACAGGTAGTCGTAATGGTGACTGAATGCACCTCGAAGCCGGAATTTTAAAATTTATTCTAGAAATTTTTTTATTTAATGTTTTGTGTTGTTTTGGTTGATTTTTCGCCCTCATTTCTCAATAGAATGGTTTCAAATAACTATACGACAAAAATAGATACACCATCGGAAAGAGCACGCGATTTCCGTTCCAATGAAGTTAGTTTTGGATTTCTAACGCAATTTACTGAATTTTGAGAAATTTTTAAAAAATACCCAGTTTTGGCATCGAGATGTTACTTTTGATTTTAAATTTGTTGCATCCGATTTTCTGATAAAACTATTATTTTCAATTTTTTTCAGCTTATAAGTAGAACGGTTGTGTCGGATTTAAAACAACAACGGTTAAAATATCTTTTCAAGTTTTTTTTAAAATTAATTTTTTTCTGGGCGGTTGAGAGTTTATGGAGAGAGTTCCTCGTGCGGCACTTCTTCGGAACGCAGATGGCTATGTGATTGGTTGAAGGGGAGATGACGTCATAACCTTGAATTGAAAGACTGATTATTATTTTCGGCAGTATCTTAACGTATTTATTCATCTCGCATAATTAGCTTGCAGTATAATAATTTTCATGTTGCAATTTTTTATTATTGTTTATCGTGGAAAAATTAAGCGGGAAAATCAATAATGTGTATCTTTTGTTTTCAAAACTTTTTCATGTCATTGTGGGCGTTTTTTTTCTCATTTTGTTGAAGTCCTGATTCCACGGGCAACGCCGTGCGAGTACTGCTAGTAACAAATAAGGGGGAAATGTGTGCTTTAATGAAATTTTCAAATTTGGCCTTATTTTAAAGACGGTTTGGCCTTATTTTGCTATTTTGATCCGCAACCCTGTTTCACGTGCTCAGAAAGTTGTACAATGGATCCGAAAATTAAATTGGCGGGATTACTGACGTGTATGACATAAGCATGAATGTACTTCCTTATTTATTTGACTTATTTGGAAGACATGTTATTCATAATGACACATAAATTTTTCGCTTGATACTGTAATCTCTACTAATAATAAAGGAGAATGTGTGTGTGTGTGTGTTTGTGTTTTGGCGCTCTACAGGGCAGACCGCTGAACATAGAGCTACGAAATTTGGCACAAACATACTTTGGAAGGTGGGGATGGGCACCTCGGAGCCTTTTTTTGAAATTTTAATTAATTAAAAATCAAGCGAAATTTTGGTGTTTTTCCTTAATAACATCCGGAAATATTACAGTACAAAAATCATTTTTGCGCCATCTGAAAGTACAAAAATTTACCTTTCCAGTGATATAAATTAGGTTTACGTACAATTTTTTCTCTAACTTTAATAACTTTTAAAAATATTTTTTGGCATAATTTACAACAATACTTTTCATTGCTGCAACGCAACTCAAATCTTTTTTATTGTTTAACAGGAATGGCGCTAGAGTTTGACAGAAGAGGGGGCCCGACAGGGGTGCCCTGGCCCCCCGGTTCCCCCTCTGGCGCCACCCCTGTTGTTTAAAAAATATTTAATATTTTGCAGGAATATTTTACATATTCCTCTTTCGATCATTTGTCATCTGAGATAGGATCCTAATACATTTTGCTTTCATATATTATTTCATCAATTTTTCTGTGAAATCTGTGAAAAAAATCCTCAAGGTAGTAAGTATATAAGGACATAATCCAGTAAACTGAACGATTATGGTTGCTATGTTTTAATTCATTTTATCAGCATGTTTTAAGCCAATTAGCGTGCTACTGGACGTAAAACGTGTTGCGCTATTTTGATGTTTAAATCAAATTCGTTAATTTAAAGTTCGCGTCGATTACGTACAATTAGATGTCACATGACGCGAACAGTTACTTGATTCCATTAGGTACGTTCATGTAGACAAGGAACAGAACAAGTGCAAGGCTACGAAAAGAACGCAGGCTAAATGCCGATCGCAATTTGAAGTTTAGGATTACTTTGTTAAGGGAACCATGAACATGAAATTATGCATAAGAGAGTCAGTTGAAATTATATCCCCGGCGAACAAGCTGGTCGCCGAAGGCTGCTAGTATGAAATAAACGAATATTATCAAATAAAATAATGTTCATGAATCCTATATGTAAAGCACCTATATATATCGAATCTACCATTATGAATGCTAACACTTCTGTCTTACTTTCACGTATATGAAGTATACACAAAAAGGAGACTAACCGCTAAAATACTCTGCTCACTGCACTCGCATTCAGCAAAAATATTATGCACATATTTAATTATTGTTTTTCTTTATTTGTGAATTGCCATTCACACCAAAGAAAGAAATTATTAATATTGTGTTTATTTAGAAATGTGTTGCCATTCTAACAGATAAAAATAAATATATTTAATTTGTGCCGCAGTTGTCGTGGTTAGAATTAAAAATAAATTTATAAAAAATGTGGAAATCAGAAAAAAAATGATGGGAGACTATCTTTTTCAAACAGCTGCTGATGTTAAAGGCGTAGGACTACTTTACTCGCGTGACTCTTTCGTTTCTCGAAGTTTCTCTTTGTTACTCGCGATTCTCTTTTGTTACTCGCGATACTCTTTTGTTTCTCGAGGTTACTCGCGATACTCTTGTTTCTCGAAGTTACTTTCACTTCTCTTCTGTTTTCAACTCAATTTTCTCAATTTTCAAATTGATCACGAAATCTCGCTCGCGAAAACGCGGCAAGCGAGAACGTCAGCCAATTGTGCGCGCGCACCTCATGCGTGTGACGTCACCAATTCATGCGTATTTTTGCTCAAAACTTTGCGACGCATTAGTCGCTGAACTACAATTCCGATTTTCATCTTTTTGTAACTTCTGTTGTTACCCTTTATCTCTAAAATAAGACATTAATTATGTTTTTAACATATGCAGTTACCGAGATATAGAGGATCTCCCATACAACTTTTTTAGTGGCGTTTTGGCGTGTGAATCAAATTCCTTCCTGAGACCCCAATGGGAGGAACGTAGTCCTACGTTAAAATAACATCGCAGTCAAATTATACCATTGACGTTTAGTTTAGTTATAATCACGTCCCATTTTGCAACACTGCGGTTATTTTGGGATGGACCTCGTAATTTTGAGCCGCTGTCGAATGACGAGAACTTCGATCACAAGGGATCGCTCTTCGTTGAATTCCTTGAGCATGACGCTACTGCCAATGCTCACTGATGGGGGTAGCACACTACGCATTTCGTCGATCTTTTTTTATCGGACGATCAAAAACGATTTCGTCTTTCGGTCGATTGTACCTGTTCTTTCTCCGCTGAGAGTTATGACGGGCTATAGCGAATGCTTTTCAAGGGTAAAAAAAATAAACTCTTCGCGGTGAAGAAATCGGTTCTATCGACCGAAGGACGAAATCATTTTTGATCATCCGATAAAAAAAGATCGACGAAATGCGTAGTAGGCTTGGGTCGATACGCGGTTTTCCCGTATCAGATACATGTTGATACAGATACTCGTTTGTACCCGATAAATTTACTCGATACTTTTGTATCTGATACAGCCGGTAACCGATCTATTCCCCTTTGGAACTTGGAACGGAACTCGCGTAGTCGGCAATCGGGTACTGATACACGAGTCTGTTTCTAAATTACGACACCTTCGCGTCTTCGGGGGAGGAATAACTGATGCTATCCAGATGGCTTCTGTTTTGGCAGCTATAGACGGGTGGGGGTGAAAGGGAGAGGAAAGGATTTGTTGATATAGTTAGTAAATAGAAAGGTGATGATTCCTGATCTAGGATTGGTATGTATACCGTTACATGTGGTAATGGTTAGGAATGAAAGTAGGTCATTTACTGGGGAAGGAGTTCCAGTTTAGCTCCAAAACTCACACCTAAGGCTCCTTTCACATTATGCGGTTTAACCGTTACGGCTCAAAGTTGTTTATTTTCTTTGCCGTGTCATGTTTGCTTTCACACTTGACGATTTGCGCCGTCGGTATTTGAGTGCGGTTTCTAATTTCATAGCTGTTTCAGTATGGATCGGAAGCAAATAGCAGCAATATGGTCTTGCACCCATCGATCAAAAGAAACGAGACTTATAATCGCCTCACTTTTGGAAGAACAACGTGCAGATGAATGTCGGAATGTCTGTAGCATCTCTTGATGAATTCCAAAACCGAATAAAAAATTATACTCTGCGGCAAAATACTAACATTTGGAACTGCATTCAACCGACAAAAATGGTAGCTGTGACTCTGAAGTAACTGTGTTGTCTGTTAAATCATAGGTAGGGGAGAAACGTCCTCCCTCTGCTGTGACACGAAAGTTTGGAAAGCGGGTGCCAGCTCAGGTGTTGTCCTAGTCATGTGACAGTGGTTCAAAATGACGCGGTGCGTCCTAAAATAGCCCTCGTGTTGCTTCAAAACGGGACGTCAATATAACTAAACAAAATCGCAAGTAACTGACACTTATTTTTACATCTTAATCGTTTGTGTTTAAAACATAAAGTGTTATAGAAAAAAAAGTGTAAAAAGCAATAGCGAAAGTGCGACTGTTTATTACTTAGCAAAAACTTATAGATTTTGTTTTTACCATAATTACATAAAATAAGTTCCTCCCTAGATATGGATTTTAAGGTTAGTGTAATAATTTTAAGCATTGCAAATGTATATTAATAACATATTACGTAAATCGATTATACATAAGTTGTGGAACATTGATTTCATTTGCCCGCAGGATTTTAAAAAAACTAAACAACCCATTGCAAACAAATGTTATGAAAATTCCCTTCGACATATCACAGCTTTAAAATCATTTAACATGGTAAATAATCAGATATGCTTTAATCACTTTTTATGACGTTAAAATAGTATACCTTTTTCTTGAAAATTATATGTAAGATACCACGCATTGAAAAAAACTATAACGCAATGTTTTGATTTTGTATGTTTTTTCATTGTGGTTATATAAGCATAGCAGGGAAATTTCTGTGTGTTTGATGAACAATATTTTAAAAATCCTGTCTATAAGTATTTAAAGTATAAATCACTCACCAAACATCTCTTTATATTGAGATGGGTTTTGACTATATCTTCTCAATTATTTAAAGTACACTCATGTGCAATATCACGACATATTCATGATTTAAATTTTCAAATCAAATCATAAAAAAATCGGAAACTTTAATGGAATCTCCGTAAAGAGTTCAAAATACTGAAGAATTCTATAAGACTGTCGGAATTACTTATGAAAGGTTAAAAGTTTCCTGAAATTGCGACTTCAGAAATAAAACATATGTTGTTATCTTAGAATTCAGTCATGATTATTAGACACTGCTATCCAGATTTTTATTAATTTACAAGAAATAGTATAATCGTTTCCAATACCTTATACATGGCCGTCTTATCCAATGGGCAAATTAGGCAGAAGAACAGTGCGCTATTAAGCCAAGGGATCATAAAAACTTTCTATACTGATTTTGAACCAAAAATATTTATTTAATTGTAATTTTAAATATGTTATACAATTTTATATGTTATAATATGGTATAGAACCTAGTTAATAAAATAACCTAGGAGAATATAATGTTATCAAAACATTATAATGCTCCTGAATTATTTTTTTAGCTAGATATTTTGTTTGGGCGGCAAGCACTGTAAAATCTTAAGACGGCCCTGATCTTACACAATATAAAAATTAGTCAGCATTGGCATATTTCGAAATAAAATAAAACAGCTAAATTTTAAATAGGAAAAAAATAACGAAAACATTAAAAAATTACACAGTCAACACTCAAATTAAACGAAAGTGCGTTCTATGATAACAATGAAATCATTTAAAAATGACAAAGACAATAGTAAAATTTAATTTTGAAGCATTCTATAAAAATAATGGAATCATTAATTAGCTGCAAAAGCTCCGAGAAGGCAAAAAGAACAAGTGACCTTGTGAAGGTGACGGACGGCAGCCGGATGAAATTCGTGCAATGTGAAAGCATCAGCATATTTTCATACATTACTACTAAGACGAAGTCGTAACGGCGCCGTTTTTTCCAGTCGCGCACGCGGCTGGTTAAAACCTCAACAAACGGACTCAAACCGCGATCGGCTAATGTGAAAGCTCCCACTCATTTCTTCAGTTTACCACCAAGAGGCGGCCTAATGCATTCTTGCCGTAACGGTTCAACCGTATAATGTGAAAGGGGCCTAACTGTGTTCTTTTATTTTATTCAGAACCCGACCAATCTATTTTGTTCGTTTTATATGCTAGAGACAATTTCGTTTGTTTTAGTTTATTTCTTTCTTTATTTATTTATAGTTATCGTATAAGACTGTCGGAACATCTCGATCGAGAGCGATTGCCGAAGTAGGCAGGTACTTGCAAGAACCTCTGTTAGATCGCAATAAAAATCCATTAAAATGGTGGCGAGAACACGGATACAATTTTCCATACTTAAAAAAAACTTGTCAGAAAACATTTTTGCCCGATTGTGACATCCGTTCCATGTGAACGTATTTTTTCGAGAGCGGGACTTATCTTAAATGAGAGAAGAACACGATTATCTTCTGACAAAGTAAAAAAATTAGTTTTTTAAACTATAATTATTAATTTTTTTTCTTTTTCTCTCTCTCTCTCTCTCTTTAGTTTTTTGTAGTTGCACCTATATGTTCTCAATACTTTTGTTAATATACCTACTTACCTACTCTCTTAAGAAAAGAGAAATTATATATATATTTTTTTAGATATTAGCTTTAAATACTATTATCTCTATATCTACCCAAATTGTTTTCTATAACTTTGGTTGTTAATTCTGTACTTTATTTTTAAACGTTATTAAAAAAATAAAGATTTTCATAAAACTTAAAAATATGATATCAAGAGTTTAACTTTCCCTTTGCTTTTAAGTACTTCATCGCATATTTATAATTAAATTGAAAAAATGTAAATATTTTCTCTTTAAGCATATTTTTTAAATCGTTATATTTTGAATATATTGTTTATGTTCAAAGTTTAATTTTTGTGTTCAATTTATTTTACTAATAATAATTCTGTTGTTTGAGTTCCGTAGAAAGTTTTTTTGAAAAGAAAACTTTTTTATCTTTGATATCTACTCGTCTGCCAATTATTTGTTTCGAATGAAAAAAAGGTTTAAAGCAAAATGCATTTATTTATTCATAAAAAATCCCATCAATATTATTCCATCATCTTCGTATATTTATATTTAAAATATATAAATATTTTCTCTTTAAGCATATTATTAAATCGTTAAATTTTGAAAATATTATTTATGTTCAAAGCTTAATTTTTGTGTTCAGCTTATTTTACTTATAATAATTCTGTTTGAGTTACTTATTTGTTTCAAATAAAAAAAAATGTTTAAAGCAAAATACATTTATTTATTCATATAAAATCCCATCAATATGGTATACTTAATAAACATTGCAAGGAACGGAGAAAAAAAATGCGTTAGAAATAATTTTATTTCATGTAAGAAGTACTCTAGATAGATTGTTTAAAAAAAACATAAAGCATCCTAATAATGTCGTCAAGGCAGAAATAATAAGAGGAACCCTTGCCTTCCAAAAACAAATCTTTTCCTCTCCTCTTCCCCCCACCCGTTTAGCACTTCAAAACCAAGGACATCATTAGCTCTACCGAAAACGCGAAGCATTCCAAACGAGGAACTGTTTGAATATGATAATTTGTATCAAGTTCATACAGTATCACCCGACCGAACGAGGTCGAAGCGATTACCAGTCTTTATCAATCGAGTCCGAGTAGGGATACCGAGTACCTGGTACTTTTGGTCTGTATCATATTCGTGTACCTGATACTTTCGCGTACCTGATACAAAATATCAAGTTCATACAGTATCACCCAACTCTAATGCGTAGTGTGCTACTTCCTTTAAATGATAATGAAGCTCAGACAGGCAATAAAAGAGAGGCACCCGGTGAACTTTCTCGTGGTGTTGTTATTGCACGACGACGCTTGACCACACACAGCCAAAGCAAGAAAGGAACATCTGCAGAAGTACATGCGAGAAATCTTGAGCCCCGCCCCTATAGTCCAGGTTTGTCTCCATGTGACTTCCACATTTTTAGTGAGCTAAAAAAACATCGCGGGACTATGAAGCACACGGATGAGTTTTCTGTTTTGTTTATTTCCGGTAAATTAGGACTTTACGCCTTACCCATCAACTTCCGGTGATAATGTTAAGTCAATGGGAACCTTCAAAATTTCTATACTCTGTTTGAAGATATTAATTAATGTTTAAGGTGTACTTTTCCAATGTTGTCCAAGATACTTTGAAAATATTAAATTTCATGTTCCTATTGTTGCGGCTCTCAATATTTACTTAAAATGAGATCCTAATTTTGTGGAAAGGTTGCCATAACTAATCTTTATTTCTCTTTTTGGCGTTTTGGGTACTCAAGAAAGAACTGATTCGAACTTGGTGCTTGATATGGAATCCAATTGGATTTGGCGATCGCTTAAATTGGAGGGTTGCTGGAAAACGGAAGTGAACCACGGAAGTTCTGTGAAACCAAAATAAGCATGTGAGGAAACTCGTTCATTAAAGTGTGCTCAATTGGTTCAAACAGCAGCCAAAAGATTTTATGAGCATGGCCTTCTGGGGCTAGTTCCCCAAAGGGATTAGATTAGTTATATCAACGTCCCATTTTGAAGCAACACGAGTGCTATTTTGGGACGGTCCACTAATTTTGAACCGCGGTTAGATGACGAGGACGACGCCTGAGCTGGCAGCCTCTCTCCAATCTTCCACAGCACGCCAGCGGGAGGACGTTTGGTCCCCTGGGTATAATTTAACGTGCAACGAGCCCATTACACGACTGATCTTCGGTGGAATTCGGTTTCGAGCCTGGAACCCTCCGGCTCCAAAGTCGAGACCTTACCACTAGGCCACCAAGGCCCTAGCTTCCTACGGACATAAATGCCTAAACAATTGCAGACAATACTTTTGAGTTTTGTTAACTAAGTAATGTGAAATATCCTCTTCATAGTTATTTATTCACTCTACCTAATAGAATCTGAGGATTTTCTGAACTATATGAATAATATGGCAAAAAATATTGTAACTAAAATAAAGTCATATACATTTAAATCATTGGCATTCAATTTCAATTTCTTTTTCTGTTCATTTTTCTCGAATCCCTCAATGGAATTAATTCAAGAACTGGAAGAACTGGATTTCTCGAGTAAGATCAAGCTAATCATAAGAATTTCAGAAGGATTTTCAAAAAATTCTTCGTATTTTAGGTAAAATCGGAATCATTTAAGAAGGCAAATTCGAAAAAAAAAATGAATGTAAAAACGAAAATAACAAAATGAAGAAATTTAATTTAATACATCTTGTAAAACATAATAACCAAACTTTAAAATTCACATAAGTCGCATAATATAACGCTTTGGTACTTTTCTGTCAGAAGAAAAACATACAAAATGCGGCAAGTAAAGCAATCTTAGGCTTCGAAATCTGTCTTTTTTAAGGTATTCAGGCTACATTTCACGCCAATATTTATGTTTGACAACAACTATTGACTTGCTAAAAATTACTCTGAACATCTGAAACGTGAAAGTATGTGATGTGCTCTGTACATCTGAAACAATCATGAAAAAACACGCCTTGAAAAAACCACAATTAAGTTATAACTTAAACTTATTCATCATTAACACCTCTGTTGTAACTATACAATTAGAATTCAAGTGCCAAAACATTAGCTCACTTTTACAGCTCCTAATCTCACTGATAAATACTTTTAGTGGAAATTTATTGGAAATTTCCGCTGGCAGCATACTGATATTTTGAACTATGATCCAACTTTTTTTTCTTTGAAAAGTTACAGAACTTTTCCTTTTATTGCAGGGCACTAAAGGATTTATAGCGCAATGAAATTGACTTCTATGGTACCATTAGCAGTTATTATGCTTGTCCGTGCCTGAAAAGCAATAAAGCCTTATAATGCTTTGTTACCTTATGTTTGAAGAGTCTCTAGATTTTCTATGTTGTGTAGGAAAGGACACGTCATTATTTTGATAAAGTGGATTCATGTTCACATGATACACTTGAAATGCATCGTGCCAAAAATTTTGCGTATCTTTTGCTTATTATTCAAGAGGAAAAAAATCTGATTGTACAGTTCAGCCTAAAATAACGTCCACTTAAATTTTAATGACCTCTTTTCAGCCAAGGCGATTTTCTTAACTATTTTTGATTGCACACGATGAAAGCTTCCGGGGAACAATATTTTTCTACGATACGCCATTTTGGGACGTGATCCACAGTTCAAAGAGTCCTGGTTTATATCTCTGACACCAACCTATCAAATAACCCATCGAATCTATCATTGGATCATCTCTAACTCATAGAAACAGGGGAATCTGCAGTAATGACCATCGCCGTGTCTACCCGATGGCAGAGAAAGGTAATCCATCACGTTCGATCATGCTCTCGGCCGTTAAGTGCTACAGTTTCGATCTCGTGGTCAAGGCAAAGCACGGCTTCTAAGTTTTAGAATTGGGTTATATTATTGCTAACCCTTATCGTTCATTTCGATGGAAGCTGGATTGCTAAGAGATTGCTGGAATTCCGATTCTGTTCTACAATGTTAAGGGGGCACTTTTCTGAAAAGAAAAGTTACTGAAGATATTAAACTGAGATAAATCTTAAATTTTTTCAATGTGTAGCAGCAAATGTTGTTTGGTATATATGGTCGATGGTATATGGAATACGTGTTCAACGGACAAGAAATATAACGTCTTCAAGCTATTGGCCTCTTCAAAGGACGGCTGGGGGAAATGGGGACTTAGGTTTATGCATTTTTGGTTTAATTTGGTATTTTAATGTACATCATAATAAACCAGCGGGAGTGGACTCCCTTAAATTTTCTCATATACTCCTAACACATGTGGAGAAAAAATACGCTAAAAGGCAGTAGAACGAACAAGCGTCCTTAATTCAGTGGAGAAAAGAAGCTTGTGAATCGGAAGCTTGGAGGCGAAAGGCGTGGATAGAAGCGGAAAGTATTAGCGAAAGTGAATTGCGCAATTACGCAATAACGGTCTCGCGTCATTGTGTGATGAAAAAAGACAAATAGGCGATTTGGACACCTTTTTTTTTAACCTGATCTATTGAAACGAAATTTCGGCACAGATCTACAGTTAATGTTACCAGGCCTCATACCAATTTTTATTTATCAAAGCCGTAGGGTTTACGAGTTATAATGTTTAGAAGTATGCGATTATACAGACCGAGAGACAGACAACCCTTCGACGGATTTGGCCTAATCTTTGATACGGACCTACATTCCTGATGATAAAACTCTGTACCAAATTTTATCCATCTAGCTATTTAAGTTTTTGAGTTATAGAATAAACATGAACGCTGACAGACAGACAGGCTTCCCGTAGACGGATTTTGTCCAAAATTTGATAGAAACCTACCTATAAATTATGCGTAAAGATCATACACCAAATTTCGTCCCCGTGATTCTGATAGTTTTCGAGTTATCGTGTTCACACATAGAGAGACATAATTCCAAAATTGTGTTTTTCGGACTCGGGAAGGTCTAAAACGTGGAGATTCGTCAAAATCTCGAGTTCGAATTTTTTTGACGATTACAATACTTTCTCTTCGTATACGAGAAAGTAAAAAGGCAATACGAAAATTCACATTTTTAGAAGTGTCTTTAACGAATTACGTTCAGGTACATTTACATGCAATTCTGAATTAACAAATGCAGGCTTTGGATAAATGATTATTCTTGATTAATCTTGATGCTGGTTCATAGATGTTAACCTGTCAAGACGAATTTTAATTCGATAGCTACCACTGAAACACACATCATGGATTTACTTTACTATGGTTTTAAAACTCTCAGAAGGATATACACAAAATGAGAATCAACTTCAGATCCAAATTAAGTCAACACACCAGAATGAGTTTCTTTTCAAGTTCTATCAAGGTGCATAAAATAAAATAAAACCCCGACTGCTGTCGTATTCTGCCTATTCGAAATGGATCTTTCCTAAGTTAGCCAGTTGCTATAGCGACCACCGTCAGCGAGACAACTTGGCGTGCAGTGTTCTTGTGGCGGATAGACAGTATCAGTTTTTTATTGATGTTCAGCAACGGATTTGAAAACCCTCCGCGCTTTTGCGCATGCGCCGGGGGGGAGTTATTTTCAGCAAAATAGGGGAAAAGTGAAGAATGTGAGGGTGATGTTTACATTTTACTGAGCGTGATCCATCCAACAAAGAACTCTTAAAATGCACTTATACGACTCATTGCCTGACACCCCTTTCCGGTGTAAAATCGTCCAGAAGTCTGGGAATCCGTTGCTGAACAGTACTTATTTCTTTAGTAACACTTGTTATTTTTACGCATATTCTTTGTCGGATGCTATTAAGTATTTTTTTATATTCGCGATTCTTTGAATCAAGGCAATTGGAAATTTTCGAGACCTCTTTTCAGTATTTTATTTCATTTTATTTGTTTTGTTATTTTTTACTTCATATGAAGCCTGTTCTTGCTCCTTATGAAGTCTTTTTTTTCAGAATTTCTACAAGCTTAATGTCATAAATAGTAACTTCAACATTTTACAATGTTTTAAAATTATGAATTAAAAATAGCATCTAAGTGGTTCTCTTTAATTTGATTTTCTTCCTGTTATTGCATAGCTTTTACAGCAGTTGAGTAAAAAATTAAGTCAATATTTTTCCTGGGGATGAAGTCAACCTAGTTATAGAATAATGCATAAAGCATCAAATGAAAACTTTACATAAATAACTTTTTAATTAAAAGCAATTAACCTGCATTAACCCATTATCTTCCAAGACACTGTTATTTTACTTTTCAAAAAAAGCTACATTAATATGATACTATGAATGAAATATAAAAGAAAATGCTATTTCTGGAATTTTTTAATTAAGCTTATTAATTAAATTTTAATTAGAATTAATTATGTTTCTAATAAAATAATATTTATATTGAATTTGTACCTTTTATAGCAGTCAGCTCAAAATTGAGATGCAAAAATCAAAGTTAACAATTGCACGGCTTAGGTGAAAACAAGGGGGCAATGGCCGATAATAAGTTAAAAATTTCAGTTACGCAGTCAGAAGCGTTTTATTGCATAGCTTTTACAGCAGTTGAGTAAAAAATTAAGTCAATAATTTGCCTAAGGATGGAGCCAACCTAGTTACATTATAATGAATTTGCATAATGCATGAAATGATTACTTTATAATTAAATTTTTAATTAAAAGCAATTGTAGTGCACCGCGCTGCGCCAACCTATTCTGATGTATATAAGTCAGTATCCACCTCCGGACAGAGGGAATTCCTTTTGTCTAGTGGTTAAGATGTTCGACTCAGGACCCAAAGGTCCCAAGTTCTAAACTAGCACTGCCAAGCAATTAACTTGCATTAACCCATTATCTGCCAAAACTCTGTTATTTTACTTTAAAAAAAAGTTATATTAATATGATAACATGAATGAAATATGAAAGAAAATGCTATTTCTGAAATTTTTTAATTAAATTTATTATTTGACTTTTAATTAGAATTAACTGTCTTTTTAATAAAATAATATTTATATTGAATTCGTATCTTTTATAGCAGTCAGCTCAAGATTGAGCTGCAACACTCAAAGCTAAAAATTGCACGGCTTAGGTGAAAACAAGCTTCCCCCAAAGGGGACAATTTCAGATAATGGCCTAAACATATTTTTACGCAGTCAGAAGCGTTTTATTGCATAGCTTTTACAGTACTTGAGTAAAAAATTAAATCAATAATTTGCCTAAGTATGGAGCCAACCTAGTTACATTATAGTGAATTTGCATAATGCATCAAATGATAACTTTAAACATAAATTTTTAATTAAAAGCAATTAACCTGCATTAAAAATTTCTGTTACACAGTAAGAAGCCTTTTGTTATACAGTTTTAAGCAATGTGTTTTTAATTTCTTTCATCTACAGCACAGGTTCCAAAATGTGGTACGCGTACCCCTGGGGATATGCGAACTTAAAGCCGGCAATGGCGGACTGCAGAGACAAGAAAACATAAGCGATTAAAAATGTTACAGAATTTCGCATCCCTAAGTTCGTGTATATAGTAGAAGTGAAAGTTGTGCAAGTCCTAATTCTACCTTCAAAATAAGTGACAAAGAAATCAAAAGGAAGTGTAATTTTTAGCTATCCTTCTAAGGTAATGCGAAATTATTACAATACTGACTTCATCTGTTTTGACGTTGAACTATAATACTATTGTAAAAGCGCAATAAAATGTAAAATCAAAAAAATAAGTCCTGCAAATGTTATATACTGTTCAGCAACGGATTCCGAGACTACCACTTTTGGACGATTTTACACCGGAAAGGGGTGTCAGGCAATGAGCCATATGAGCGCATTTCTTGAGTTCATTGTTAGGTCACGGCCAGAAAAATGTAAACATCACCCGTCCATTCTTCACTTTCCCCCTATTTTGATGAAAATAACTCCGCGGGCGCGTGCGCAAAAGCGCGGAGGGTTTCCGAATCCGTTGCTAAACAATACTTGAGCCATGTGACTCTTTAGCTTACCTAGGCCCTTAAAATTATTGATAAACACTTATTTGTATAGACGGATGGTTGGAGGGGGTACGCGAAAATAAAACGACTAATCAAGGGGTACGCGAGGGGAAAAAGTTTGGGAACCCCTGGTATACATCATATAGTAATCATCAGCAATCTTATATTAATAGCTCATTTCTGAATTTTGTCTCTGCTGTGTTTTGGAACGGGCGGTAGCTTAGTGGTAAGGTCTCGACATCGGGGCCGGAGCTTTCCAGGTTCGAAACCCGATTCCACTAAAGATTCGCCGTATATGCGGGCTAGTGCACGCTAAATCTGACTTCGTGGGTCAAACGGCTTCCCACGGTGTGATGTGGAAGTTTCGAGAGGAGGTCTTCCAGCCCAGGTGTCGTCCACGTCATCTGACCGCGGTTAAAAATGACGAGGTCTGCCCCTAAATAGCATTCGTGTTGCTTCAAAATGGGACGTTAATATAACTAAAACCTGTTTTTTCCCTTACTGTACAACAAAAAACATCTGACTCTACCTCAGAACTTTTCAATGCTACACTGTAAAAAATATCCGTTTTTTCCCGGACTTTTTCCGTATATTTGACGGTTTAAAGCTGTTTTGTTGACAAAACGGGTTTTCACCGTTTTCCGCTCCAGCCATAAACGGTTTAAAAGCGTCAGTTCAAATTCTATTTTTCGTCATACGGTATTGCTTTCCGTACGATAACTTTCCCTTTTCTTAAATGTAATTTTATTGCATTCATTTCATGTTTTTGATAGGGTTCCAATTCCGCTATTGTTTACACATGTTGCAGTAACCTGTTGTCACTCATGAAAGCTAACCTTAAAACACATGTTCTGGCAATAGTTGATTTTTACACCACTAGGTGGCGCCACTAGAGCTATAGTGACTTTAAAACTCAAATAGATTATTTTTACTTCATTTTATGAAGTCTCCGGTGGTCTAGTGGTTAGAGCGGCTGCCTTTTATTCCTATGAACGCGCTTTGGATCCCCGGCTCGGAGGAGTTAGAAGATTTGTCACCATCTTGCATCGAAATCGTCCAGGTAAGTTCAATTAAGAATTATATTAATTAAACTAATTGAAATTAATAATTAAGCCTTGATTAATTAATATTCCTAATTGATAATGCACATTTCAACTCGAACAGAAGGAGAAAAACAACTCAACTCAGTCGATGACGTCACTTACTTCGATGACTTAATTTTTACGGAGAAAACTTGATTTCATACGGTAAGAAACCGTTGTGACTACGGATTTACTTCGTAACTTTTACGGGAAAAACTTGTTCCTGTATGGTAAAAAACCGTTGTGCCTACGGATTTACTTCGTAACTTTTACGGTTTTGCACAACCAACCCAGCTGCCAGTTTAAAACCGTAAATTTTACGCGATTTTTTTACAGTGTAGTTAATTGCTTTCTGACCGCAGTTTAAAATGACGAGGTCTATTCCAAAATAGCATTCGCGTCCAGAATTTCTATGAATGTATCATAAGAAAGTTTCAGAAAATATCGCAAACTGTTAACGAACAAACGGAGACTATATCATTGACAAAAAGTTTATACAGTGTTTCAAGATTAGTGCGTTAATTCATAGAGAGAATAAAATCGACGGAAGGCTGTCTCTGCGAAACGGCCGCTGGGATTGAGAGGCATAGACTTACTAAACATACTCAACTGTGACTCAAGTAGCTCTATGTGATATTAGATCTGTACCTATTAATAGGCACTATTATATAAGATGGCTACCATTGGTGATCGTATAGTTTTTATTTTTAAATTACACAATAAAATACAATTTTTATTTGACCCTTATATTCGAAACCTACCTTTCTGGTATCTGCATATTGGGCTACTAAAAAATAAACCTGAAAACACATAATAAGCACTGCGTTATAAATGAGACAAATTCAATTAGCTTTGATTTTAAATATTTTTTATTTTACCAATTTTAAATAGATAATTTTTTTACTGCCAAATAAAAATATATGTGATTATTATTTAGATGCACAAAAATAGAATACAAATTAAACAGACAAAATTGCAGTAGCTACCACAAATAAAAATAATAAGAACAAGAAGTCTCTGCAGACTCATTCACCCACTATGACGATCATTACAACATCAAAATAACTTCAATCCCCGAACGGAGATCATAGATGAAATATAATTGAAAATTTTGTTACTGTGTGACACACCTAGCAGAATTTTGCAGATAATAGCTGTAATTAGATGCACTCGTTTACTTCACACTGTTGTAGCAAAAATAAACGATGTTGTAGATTTAGATTTGCTCCACGAAAGAAAGTTGAAGAGGTGAAATTTTTAAATGCAGAAAAACGGAATTCACATATCAACATGTTGAAGTAAAACACATGATGGATGTAGCTGGCTGACGACAATACACAACCGTTGACTTTTGAAATTGTTGAAAATTTCTCATAGCTGTTCTGTGAATCATTTTACGAATAGTTTACTGCACTTCATTTCGGTATTTCTATGTTTCCATACAGTTTTAGAATCACAGAAACACACACGCTCAAAAAATCGTAGAACATCTTGTCGTCGTTCTTACGTAGAACTTGTCTTTCTATCAGCTACATCTGATAATAATGAAAATGGTGACAGCTTCAAGTAGAGTTTTATAACGGAAAAATTTTCGTTAAGGACAGGTGGGAACAGGTCCCGAAAGCCGTTAAAGGCCCTCGGGCCTACAGCTGCCGGCTCAAACGTCTGTCTCACTTCAATCACAGTTTAAAAATGGAACAAAGAAAACCGCTTCCAGAAAGACGCTATTTACTGTTTACACCGAAATACCTCCGCGAAACAAGATGTCGGGGAAATAGTCCCATTGAAATAATTTGATTTAAAATTAATAAAGTTAAGAAATTGAATTAAACAACAACAAAAGTCAAGACAATTACTAATTAAGTTGAAAATAAAGTAAATAATTAAGTAAAATTTGGAAATTAAATGAAACGGCTAAAATTAACGTTTGAATTTCAAAATTAGCCAAAGTTGCCACAAGAAAAGAAAGAAACTTTAGTGGCGAAGAATTAAATTAAATAAAAATACTGACAAAGCCGAAAAATGATGTTAATGCAATATTTGCAATCTAACATGTGACTATTAGTCTAGTGTGACTATGTGACTCTATCTATATAAAATTCTTCGCGATTTTCACCACATTTGCAACTCGACTGTGACTAAACCGTAATTACAATTTCTAAGATTAGTTTTGCAATCTTTAATGTCTACCTTTCTCTGTTAAATGAAACTAAAACCAACTCTCTATTTTATTTGGTTGCGGAACTATAAGCGTTTAAATTTAGCACGAAATTCGACGGAATTGAACAATTCTTGAGTAATATTTTGCTCGATCGAGGAATGAATTGCCTTAGTCTGAGTGCGCGCGCACGGTCGAACGATGCGCGCAAAATTCTTCGTGACTTTCTCCAACTTTGCAGCTCGACTGTGACTAAACCGTAATTACAATTTCTAAGATTAGTTTTGCAATCTTCAATGTCCACCGTTCTCTGTTAAATGAATCTAACACCAACTCTCTATGTTATTTGGTTGAGGAGCTATAAGCGTTTACAAATACCACGAAAAGCGTCATAATTTTTTCCTTTCCCGACCCACCATTAGACCACTAAAAATACTAACGCAATTATTTTTGCATTAACCTAATATTTATGAGCTTCACTTTTCCGATGTTGTGTCATGAGAATCACAACAATAATTTGTTTTCCATTAAGAAATTCACCTAATATGCCACGAGACTCGAAAGTGTTAAAGCTGACATGAGATTGTATTTTCGTAGTAGTGATGACTAATATTCGACTAAATTTATAATTTATTTAACCTTAAATCTGGAAATTCCATTATTTGGCTTCATAAGAACAGGAGATTAAATTTACTGTTGAAATTGAAATCTGATAAGTAATAAAGAAAAACCAGAGAGAGTGGCCTCCCCGAAACTTATTCGCATACGACTAATACGTGTGGGGGAAAAAATACACCGCGCGCCAGAAAACGTGCGGTATTTCCTAAGATGGGGAAAACGCTCCAGTCACAGGTGGTTCCAGTGTTCGAGCCGTTTTTTTCGCGTCGTGGAATGGCAAAACAAACCCGAATATGCAATTTCAACGACTTTTTTAAAACCGATTTAAACGAAATTTAGAGACAAATCTATAATTAGGGTTCGAGACTACATAGAAATTTCATTTATCTAAGCCATTTCCTTTAGAAGATACCGTCTTCAGAAGTATGCGATTATACAGACCAACAGACAGTCAACCCTTTGACGGATTTGTCCCAAAATTTGATACGGAGCAACATTCCTGATGATAAAACTGTGTACCAGATTTTATCTATCTATATATTCAATTTTTTGAGTTGTAGTGTTCACAAGAACTCGCACAGACAGGCAGACTTCCCGTAAACGAATTTTGTCCAAAACTTGATAGAAACCTACAAATTATGTGGTAAGATCACATACCAAATTTCATCCCTGTAGCTCTAATAGTTTTCGAGTTATCGTGTTCACAGACAGACAGACATAATTCCCAAATTGTGTTTTTAGGACTCAGGGAGGTCTAAAACGTGGAGATTCGTCAAAATCTCGAGTTCGAATTTTTTGAGGATTACAATACTTTCTCTTTATATACGAGAAAGTAAAAAATGTTAGCATAACTGCATTGCTGATGGTCATTAGAAACTTATATTTCCATCAATTTTTGAAATTTCTCAACATTTTGAAGAAAACATGGCAATGGCTAAAATATTAAGAGCGCTCGTGAATAACTGGCATAACTGGCAATTCAAACATCACAAATATCAATTCTAATAGTTTTGAGCTAATACGCAGCATATTACCAACTACATAATTTCATTTTTCAATAGCAAATCTGTTCCATTCCTCATCATATGATGGATTTTTTCCAGCAAGAAACTGACTTTGAAGTAAAAGATGATGAACCTATCCCAAGTACATCGACTCACGATTTCAACCCAGTTCAACGGATTCGCAGAAAGAAACAGCGACGAGAAGAATTGAGTTTCAAACCTTACATCTTGCGAATGAAAAAAATTGTATCTCCAGGACTGAAGCTCTCGTCTAACGCTTTAGAAGATCTGGATAATATGCTATCAAACGTCTACCAGATGTATTGTTCCGAGTTCCAACTACTGTCCAGTCACACGAAGATTAAAACCTTGTCCGACAAAGATGTGGAAAGTGCTACAAAACTTTGCATTCCTGGTAACCTGAAAACCAAAGCAATGGACATTGGAAGAAGGAGCGTCTTCCCTCAAGAAGTATACAAATAATTCAAAGCATAAAGAAATGCAATATAGCTGAAACATTTTTGGACTGAAGAATTAATGAAACATAGTTATTGGAAATATAAAATCATAAACACTAAATTCTGTTTCAACTGCACTTCAGATTAAAATTAAAATTTGTGAATTTGCCGTTTCTTGTCAGAGTTTGATAAAATTTGCGAATATGTTACTCAGTGTTTAAATTTTAAAAATACGCAGTTCTAGGGGAAAACATGGAGGAAGACTTAAGAACACGGTTGTGTCGCCAAACCTGAATTCATTGCAAGCGATAATTCCTGAAATCTGCTGTTCGCTTAGCACAGTTAAGGCTTCAATGTTGGCGATTATCTTAACGTTTGGCGAATGTGTCGCGAACTTGGCGAGGGAACAATACTGTGTTCTTATTACTAAGTAAATTCAATTCAGTTCAGCGGTATTCAATTTTTAGCGCTAATCAACTTTCTTCTACGGTACAGCTTTGGGTTGAAATCTAGAAGGTGGTACACACTCTTAAAATGGCGCCAAGTCACCAAACTAATACAAGTATTACCAGCATTTAGCTTTGGCGACTTGGCGCCAGTGAAATGCAGCGGTCAACGTCTTGCTTTGGTGATTTGGCAGCGTTTTAAGAGTGTGTACCAACTTCTAGATTTCAACCCAGCTTTGATATACGGCATCACTGGCGATAATTTTCTTTTGGCGACTTTTTTCAAACAGCTTCAATATAGGACCCCATTGGAGATATTTTGTTTTGATGACTTAACGATAGATGTTCGGTTAGGCGACAAAAAGTCGCCAATACAAGATTATCGCCAGTGATGCCGTATATCGAAGATGTTCCAAAAAACATTTCAAACGTTAAAAACTTACTTATTAACTTACCTACGTATTAACGCCACCGCAGCTACAGATTTGGCGGTTTCTAAGTGCCGCCAATTTGGCGGTTTTTGTACTTACGTATTAACGCCAATTTGGTTGTTTTTGTAAACAAGATTGCTCTTTATTGGCGCATTACCGCCAACCTGTAGCTGTGGTGGCGTTAATACGTAAGTACCGATTTCGTGTATTATAATATTTTTTATAAGAGTTTTATTTTTACTTTAAAAATATAAGACGTGAGAGTATTTTTATTCAAGCAACGCCGGTTATACCAACTATTACAGTAATGGCTTATAGAGAAAAGCTGCTTATTCGTCTTGTCTATTATTACTGGCTATTACCTATTTTAATAGAATTTTTAAGAGAATTGAGTGAAATGAAAATTTAAATTTGCTACTCCGTCTCTGGGTTTGATCAAATTACCAAAAATAGTATATAAATGATTAAAGTTTAAAAGAAATGGTACCCATTTTTGATTATTTGTTTTGGCGACTCGTGAAGTGAATAAAACTTATAATCGACATCGATTAGGAACAAGAACACAGTACATTCGCCAAACTTGAAATTTTTTAGGTGATAAATCGCTAAATTTCAAACACTTCAAACTTAACGGTTGGCGAAAGTTTTGAGAACTTGGCGACGAGTCGGTACAGTGTTCTTTAGTCTAACGTCTATAACTACTCAGTGGCGACTCTTCAGCTCAAAAGCGTGCAATGAAGAAAATGATTTTAAAAATTGCATTTTTATTTCTTTTAAATGAAAATGTTTACATTCAGTGACCGATGCTAATTTTCCTGCATATTAACAGCATTAAATTGCTAGATTTTAATGTCTGTTTATCCTTCTGTATTCCCAGTTATGTAAGGAACAACCTTTCAGTGATGGGTACTTTTTCTTTAGTTGGGCCTCAATCTTTGTCAAGTGTGAATGTTGGCACTATTCCCTTAGCACAAACATTCGTCTCTAAGATTTGGTGATGGTCGTTGAGATTGGAGAGTTATCGCTAAGACTAGGAAGGGTTTTTTCTGTCTGAAGTCTATACTAAAGTAAAAGTGCGCAATAAAACGTAGTAAGGTGGAATTCATGCAAATATTGAAGCAAAATTATTAGCAAATAACCGAAAAGAAAATATTTCAGTGGAAGGAGAAAAAAGGACTAATTTCCGGATTTTCCCATGGTTAGGGATAGGCTGCTTAGATCTTCAGCCCCAATAATTCTGTTGTAACATCGATTGGATACGTGCAACAACAGATCTTTCAAGCAAACCTGAGTGGCACTGAACGAGAGCTTTAAACGATCTTCCGACTTAAGTACAAGTTTTGCAGAATGATAATACGTTTTCACAACTAAATTACAGTTATCCCTTTATATAACGGTACTGCATATCTGTATTAAACCCAAAAGGTGCTCTTTTCCACAGTAAGCTCTTTAAGTCGATTTCATTGGTTGTTGCAATATTGTCACATTGTAGGTAACACAAATTGCTCATATATTCCCCAACATATGGTGATACTGAGGTGATTTTTGTAAACAAAGTTTCAGTTGACCCTTTCACGAGGTTTCTTCTGAAATTGCTACAGAATTTAGTTAAAAAGAGTGGACGTAACCATTTGTGAGAAATGTGGTAAAAAGTTTTGTTATAACAAAACTAACAACTGTTCTAAAAACTGAAATTTTGAATTTTTCATGCCGTTTTGCATTATTTTGCAGGAATGCAGAAAACACTTTTCAGTCATGTCAATAAGTTTTTATTTTAACGCGCTAAATTTTTAAAATTATTTTTTTCCATGCTTACAATGATGTATTGCAGCGTCTGAGTAATATTTTTCAAACCGGAGTTGTTGAGATATAAAATGTTACAGGAAGGCTCTATCAAGGTTCAGAAGGATACCATTGGTATGTTCTGTTCTCATGGGATTAAGCATCTTAGGTACAAATTATTTCTCGGTGTATTCATTTAGCAATATTTGTCTTGTATTTTATCGCTATCATTTCTTTTTTTCCCTGCAATCCAGAGGTCATCCTACATTCTTAGGTTGTCCAAACAGCACTCAATTATATGAATTTTTTTCTCAGTGAAAATAAATGTTTTTTTTGTTGAGAACAATGTTTAAACTCTTTTCTATTTATATTGTTCTGATCTTTGTGAATATTTCAGTTTCTAAATTTTTTTATCCATTTTGATTCACACATTACTAATATAATAGCCCAGATCTGTCTCTCACTGATTCGTAACGCTCTGACGTCACGAACAATAAAATTCGCGCCATAGCACTACGAGACATTAAACAGCATTATTTCATTGTTACAGCACCTAAATTTAAGTCATTTTAAATTTAAAAAAGTAATTGTCCTTCTAATTTGAAATTTAATACCTCTAAAATAGTGAAATAAAATTTGCCATCGATTGATATAACATTTATTTCGCTATGATTAATAGTTCCTGAGAAAATTTAAACTGTATAAATCACATATTTCAAATTAATTTCCGTTTTTTAATAGACAGTAGTAAATCACGTCAGTGGCATATCATGCGCGTGATATAGTTTGGAGGCCGCGATGCATCTGATTATTCATTGCAATCGTGATGATATAATTTGATAATATTTTTGGCAACGTTTCACAAGCAGAGAAGTGCTTTGTTTTGATTAGACATCTGAAGTACAAGGAAAATTGTTAAACAAAGAAAAATACTTAACACGGAATGCTGTTTACCAAGAGGTCTTTTTGAATAAAGAAATTTGTAAATAAAAAAAATGTTCTGTCATAAAACATATGTTTATTTCATTTGTTTTCAATCAATGTTAAACATTTCTCTCGCATATATATTTATTTAAACACATCAAATTTGACGGGAAATCTCTCGAAT
The DNA here is from genome assembly GCA_013235015.1 of Araneus ventricosus. NCBI lineage: Eukaryota > Metazoa > Arthropoda > Arachnida > Araneae > Araneidae > Araneus > Araneus ventricosus. The sequence continues at coordinate 36,379 of BGPR01006607.1, read as the reverse complement.
GGAGAGGCAATTTGCACCCGTCGTACCATGACGGGTAATTTTCTAGTTCAGTATATAAGTATCACAGAGTAGAAAATACGTTTCAAAGATGGTCAAATGATCAATAATGCTACACAAAGCACGAGGCGGTAATTCAGACAAATGACCGTTTTTAATGTTGTTCTATAAAAATATTACTGAAAAGCAAAATTGGATTACAATGCTAAGAGATAGATTAAAACATTTCGGATAATTTTATTCCTGGGACAATTAATGAAAATAGGGTCGAAATTCTTTTCATTTTTGTGATGTGATTGCTTGTTTAGGAATATCGGTTGTTGAAAGTAGTACTCAAAATGTACACTCTTCCATAATAAGAATAATTATCCTTTAAACATATAGTTCCATAATTATGATAAAAGAGTACTTTGAGCACATTTAAATTCTGATATACTTTGCTACTTTAATTAAAATATAGACTTGATATATTGCTGACATTTTTCAAATATATTTAATTCCTGGTAACGCGCTATACATATGCAGATATTAATATGCAATGAGAAAATACTATATTAGATTATTCCACGAGAACATAATTCTGCAAAAATTTTGAAAAGGTTTAAGTTCTGCCTCTAATTCTACCTTTCAATTCCTAAAAACAAGTCAGGAAATACCCTAGAAGTTAGCATAAATCGAAATTACTGCCGCCGAGTGTTAAAATTTCAACATCGTTTGGTGGAACAAACCAAACAATTCGAAGTCAAGACTGCACGTTGCCTTAATGTTCTTCCATGGCGCCTCATTACAGATATTTAATCGCAAACAGCAGCAGCTGCGAAGTTTCCGAACAAAATCTTCTCATTTGCATATTCTTCTGCCGGCAGCCATTAAAGTGAATGTGCGAAGATCGCATTTAACTTCTTTTACGATATTGAAAATGCATTCAATACGCATAACATTTCCTCGCTCTAAATTATCTGAAATCGCCGAATAACGGTTTTCATGTTCTCTAAGTGATGCAGCTGAAGGCATTCCTAGTTAAAATGGCTAAAAGCTTTCGAAGAATTGGGTAAAACAGTGACCTTCAAATAGATTGTGTTTGTTTTAGTTTCTGCGCGGAAGTAAGTGGATTAGTTGGATAATGGTATTGACGGTTTGCTTCCAATCTTCTTTTTTTTAGTGTCGACAGTAATAGAAAATAATTTTCAGAAATAGTGGCTTTTTTTTAGCTTTCATTGGTTTCTTCATTATTGGCAGTATTTTTCATTTATACTGTCGGTATGTTTATTTAGAAAAAAACAAACAGGGAGAACTTATGAAATTGATTTTATTGGAAAGTATAGAAAATGATTCGAAAGGAATAGTACAAATGAATTTCTGTATTTACAAAGGTGTATGGCTTTTCTTACTTATGTGTCTTTTCTATATTTATTACGCAGAATCCAAGTTGCCGTAATTTATAAAAAATTGTTTTATTCTAATTAAAATATTTTTTAGTGTTTGTTCAATGACGCTTTTAAATACAGTCGACGCTCGTTATAACGACCATACATTATAAAGATGGTCCCATTATAACGACCAGTGATAAAATCAAGAACTGCGTTTCCCTATGCACTTTATGTTATTTTAATCCCGGTATAACGACTGTCCAATGTCGTCTAATCCCAATACAACGTCCGAATTCAACGGACACTCTTCCCGGTATTATCCCCAAAAGAACTTGTTTCTAAACGTAATGACTTTGATTATTGTATTGCCAAGCTTCGTAGATGTAGTGTCTTCAGTGTTACAGTTCAACTTTGACCGGCGGGCCGCAATTACCAACTCAGCACAGCGCTGAAATTAGAATAGCTTAGAATAAAAAATTGTTTCAAGTTCTATTGAGACTTTAAAATGTTTTTCTGAAAGGCAGAACATTATTTATCATCTTTAACTGAAATGGAAAATTATGATTTGCAAAAATAAGATATGTAGAAACGACAAGCAACCATCTCTGATTTTTTCTTTAGAAAATAAATGTTTTGTAAGTCTATCCTTTATTTTCTACTTTAAAATCTATTTTAGAAATATATCTTTAATTGATAAAATTTTATTTTTAATACCAATGATAAAAAAATAAGTTGAGTATTTAGTTGGAATCTCTTTAAAAATCGCCTATTTATATGGAATTGCTGAGCGTGCACATGTACATTTTTTAATTATATCCACTATAGCGACCACTCGTTATAAAGACCTTTTTGCTGTGGGACGCTGAGGGTCATTATAACGAGCTTCCACTGTATATGATTTCTTTCAAAAATTAAAATTTTACTCAGTTGTTACAAATTAGTAGTAAAGAAGACTTTATTTTTCGGCCATATATCAATATTCATTTCAAATATCGCATATGAAATTTTTCCCAAATGTTTGGAATCATCTTAAGCAGGCCATTCACCGTTCTTCCAAAATGGAATTTTTGGAACACGGGAAGAGAAACCCTATCGTCAAGGTCAAAAACCTGTCAAATTTGGAGAAAATGATTCCAAATGGTTTCAACTGTATTCCATTTCATCCACTTGACCCAAGACTGGTTTTTTCCTACCCATTCAAGTCGAAAAATCAGGCACGTTCATTCATCTGAAGTTCCAAAGTGCGCTGGCCGTAGGGGAGAGCGATCTTCTTTCCCCCTCTACAGTTGATCTTCGATCCCCTATTCATTCCTCCACTCCGCGGATTTCAGATTTGCAACCCTCGTAGCCGGGTGTCGATCTAGTCAAGCGTAGCGTTTGATATTGCCGCTACCCTCGCAAAGGGTCTTTAAAGAAAATTGGCGCACGGACTGCCGGATTTCAGATTGTTTGAAAATCCGACTTCTACTAACCGCTCTCCTAAGTTTCATCAGTTTTCGACCTTGACGAATGTTTTTTCCTTCTCGTGTTCCAAAATTTCCATTTTGGATTTGAGATGAATGGCCAGCTTTAGAGCCAGTCGGCTGATATTTTGCAAGTCCGCCGCAAATTATACATATTTTTGTTTGAAAATTATTTTAACTTCTGAATATGTGGTGCTAAAATATTCAGGAAATGATATTTGTATACCTAGTTTGGTTGATAAACAATTGATTGAATCATTCGAGTTAGACAAAAATTAGTTCAATCGCTGCGACTTTCTTTAAAATATTAATAAGACGCAACCAGAAATTATATATCATAATAGAAGTTCTGCAATAATATTTACTTAAATGTCACCATTTTTCTGCCAGATATGGCTATGCTGCTTCAAACACACACATATAAAATTAATTAAAATTCTGATACATTCGTAACCTGCGATGCGAAACATGTTTAAAATACAGGTTACAAGTCAGCATTGCGCATGTTAAAAATATGATAAAACCAACAGGCGAGACATTAGGGATCAAAATTAAGAAAAATAAACTTCACATAATTTAAGGTATGGAAGTATAAAATAAAAATACAGTAGCAGACAATTAAAACGCATCACCCTAGATTTTGTCATATTTTATGCACGAGGTTGACGCAATCACTTAAAGGTTAACGTCATCACTTAAATGTTGACGTAATCACACTTAAAGGTTGACGTAATAGCAAAAGCGATGATTTTCAACACGCATTAACAGCGACTATATTGTTATTTGTTGCATTTGTGAAATAAGTTTTATTAATCTGAAAGATTTTTGAAATCTTGTATACTTGTATTCTCTCGATGATATCAGAACCAGAAATTTGAAAATTTTCCAAAATTTTCAGTTCTTTTTGTGTTTGTTTTGAGAGTTTTCGTTATCCGGACATGAGTTTGTTGTCCATTTGTTGTATTCGTTAACCGATCAACCCCTGTCTTGAAATATATTCTGCGGGGAACGAATTTTAAGCTTTGGATATTATTTGAAAAATATTAAGTGTGGGCCGTTAAGTTTAATGGTTAGTTAAATGGATAAAAACTTTAAAAAAAGAAATTTTCATGGTTTTATTTAAAAATAATTAGCTAGTTAATAAGCTTATAGGATACAGTATTGTTAAAATAAACTGTATGATTAATTACTCTACAACTTAAATAACATTTTAAATTTTAGCCCCTTTCATTCCTATCTTCGTTATTCTAGCCAAAGTTGCAACTAAATTTTATTTAAACCGCTTCAGGTAAGCTGACAATGAATGAAACAGGATTAAAAAAGCATTTTCATGGCAAAAAAATATTGTAAGCAAAGTGATTCTTATCTTTTTATTTGATCTGACATGTTTCATGTTTGTGTCGATGAAATTTTGTAACTGATTTATTCGATTCGAGAGTTATTCGATTAATTTAATTAAAATTTTTTTCAACCTGGTAGCGACACCTGGTGGTGAATTTGAGAAAAATTGATTCCAAAATTCCAGATTATTTATAACAATAAATTATAAATTAATGGCTAAAAATTAGAGAATAATAAAAAAATTCTATTTTTTTAGTATTCTATTAAAAATGCGCTTTTAAAATTGTTTTTATAAAATTTATCTGATTTCACTTGTTTCATATTTGTAAAGATGGAATTTTGATGCAATCTGATTTTTCACTCACTATCCGATCTATTAGTGTTTTGAAATTTTGTGCACTTGTGGGTTTTCGATGACTATACACTATTTCAATATTTTCGGAACTTAATTATCAGTTAATTGATTAATTTAATCAAATTTAGATTCCAGTGGCGCTACTTGGCAGTGAATTTGAGAAAAAAATTGACTTCAGATTTCCATAATGTTTTTAATGAAATATAAATTGAAAGCTAAATAATTAAAATAAAAATTCTTCTTTCTAGTACACAAATAAAAATGTGTTTTTAAAAATTATTTTTTAAGAATTACAAGTAAAATGGTTTATGTAGTTTGAACCTTTTTTTTTGGGAAAAGAAAACATTTTTTTCCCTTGGAGTAGTTCCTTAGAGATCATTTTGTAAGTTGTAACAAAAGTAAAACAAGTAAAAACATAACAATCAAACTACGAGAGATGTAATTAAAATTGAATTCTGAAACATCTTAATTATCTTATGCTATTTTTTTTAAGAGTTTGCTTTTTACTGAAAAAATATTTCTTTCTTCCTTTTGAAACATAAATTCTTAACTGGAACCATTAAATGACATAAAAAAACACTATGAAAAAAATTGATAAAGAATCTTACTTATTTTATTGTTCGTGAACAGTCCAATGATTTCATAGGCGTTCTGCCGTAAAATTGGTGCAATTTCTAGTTTGCAACAAAAATGCTTTATTAAAAAAATTCTAGCGAAATGTTTTTGCAACATGAAGTTAATATTTCAAGGGGAAAAAATCTTTTCCCACTTTGCTTCGTATATTTTGAAAATCACCGTTTTTTGACAGGTTATTTGTTTAAATAAGAAATATCTCAAAGATACGAAAAGTTACTAAGTTAAAATAAAGTTTTATCAGCTTTAAAATCTTAATTACTTATGTTTCATTTTTTTTACTCTTAAGTTTAGAAAACAGTGATTTTGTTCTTTGATATTTAAACTTTGATTCTGATCATTGAATGAAATAGAAAAAAGAAAAGAAGTTATACATACATCTTAATAATTAAATCTAAGAAGAAGTTCTTTTCTTTCGATTTAATTATTAAGAACAGTTCAATGTATTAGCAAGTAATCTACCGTAAACTGGCTGTAAACGGTAGATCACCAATTTTTAAATTAAAGAGAATTATGAATGAAAAAATTTGCTCAAAGAAATGAAAACCTATATTCCATGGCAACTCATGTTGATAACAGGAGAAAAACTACTTGATCTTTTATTTAAGCCCAGTTAAATAATTCTCAATAAAATAACAATGCTTTAATAATTAATTGATATATTTGAACACTATTTGGATTTGTACATGGATATTCGATATTCTGAAATAAAATTTTGTATTCAAAACGAACGTTGTTTGATTTCAGGAAGATCATTCTATCAAAGAGTAATTCGGCATGGCGCTCGTTTTTGGTGCTTAATACCAACATTTTTGTACTTGCTACCAATCTGAGTTATCATTGACTATATTTCATCGTTTTCGGAATGAATTATTTTTTTAATTCTTTTATAAATAAAATATATGGGAATCTGCATTTCTTTCTAATTGATTTGATTTGACACTTCTATTTGTATTAAAACCGTGGTAAACATTCATTGAAATCTTTTGCGAATTCTTTTAAAAACTAATTTAATGCATTACTTATTTTCATCAAACGATAAATTTTACTGTGCCAATAAATTATTTCAAATTTCCTCAAGATAATTTTAATTTTTTAAAATTAATAATTATAGATTTAGAACATGACCGAAATTTCGCATGAATCTGTTTGAAATGTTGTTTTTACAGGAATCTCATTTCCGTATTAATTCTTTAAGTTTAAGAAAAAACGATCTACTTTTAATGAATAATCTTTAGAACATGTATATATTTATTAATTAATAATTTTTCTAAATTACTATGCAATCCAAAGCGGTGTAGATAGCATTTCAGATAAATAATAATTCAAGAAATCAAGTGTCATTATAAAGTTAATTAATTTGAATATGTTGTCTTCAAAGTAAATTTCTCATGAAGTGTAGAACAAAGACAATTCAATTCACAGAAAAAAAGTAAGGACATCATTTTTGTAGAAAAATCTTTCTAAATAAAAGTAATTTTCGAATCTTGACAAAACGCTAAAGATTCCGCCTTTAAAATAATGAAATTCAGTTTCTGTCAGATTATCAAATTCGTTGGTTATCAGAGTAAATTATTTTGAATCTTTAGAAGACTTTTGTGTCAGATGAAAGACAAAATTATTATCAATACTTTGAAATAAATATATTCCGTAGTATTTTCAAAACTTTAAATATATTTGCTGTATTATAAGAATCAGAGTGTATCATATAAATAATTATACAAATTTTACTTATCTAGATTGAATTAAAACATTACTGTTATTATTACACTTCAATATAAAAGGCAGATAGCACCTGGTTATTTTTGGAGGGTTATTTTAAAGACTTATGCATTTATGAAATAAGAAAAAAATCAATTTTACTAATCAGTGATTGAATAGTCAGCTTGCTTTACAGCTTTATCTAAAAGAACTCACCTGCAATCAAATTTTTGAAATGTGATATGATATAGTTTATGAAGCATATTTGATTTTTAACTTCTGAAATGAATAAAACAATATATTTTTAATCCTTTTACAGTAAGAGTTACTAATTACTGTCATATACTGCATATAATATATATAAATATACGTGTTTGTACTTTTTTACTTGGGTATTTAGTTAGTGGACCTCAAAATAATTTTTATACAAAAAGTTGTTCGCACAACCAAAAAAGTTACGAACCACTGTACTAAGCTGTTATTAACAAATTTCAAAATATTGAATGTAGACATGGATGTCATATTTTCAGGTTAACCATCCTAATCTTTTCAAAAGTATTAAATATTAAATTGCTTATAAAAAAAACTATGATAGACGATTGTATTATCTATCTTTACTTAATTCTCTAGAATTTTGCTTTTCAGTGTCTGACATAATGTTTTATCAAAATATTCACACAGAAAGGGTTTTACGAGGGTAAGTCACAAAAGATTTGAAAAATAATTTACCATAATAATCACTTGGAAACAATTTTATTTTTCAATAAAATCTCCGCCAATGATGATGCACTTATCCCATCATTTTATCAGCGTCCCAATTCCAGCTTCATAAAATTCTTTGTTAAACTTCGTGTTAAACGTCGTCATTATCTCATCGTCATCGTCAGATGAAAATCGCTTGGGGCTAAGTCTGGGCTGAAAGGTGGATGCTGTAGCACTGAACAACCAAACTTTTCATCTATTTGGTCCACTAAAATAACATCTGGGATGCCAACACTTTACAGATGATGACGACTTTCAACACGAAGTCCTACTGTGGATGAGACAGCACCCCTAAGAATTTTATGCAACTGTAATTGGGGCACTGATAAAATGATGGGATAAGTGCATCATCATTGGCGGAGATTATGTTGAAAAATAAAATTGTTTCCAAGTGATTATTATGATAAATTATTTTTTTCTTATCTTTTGTGACTTATCCTCTTAAAAGCAAAGGTCACAGTTCATTTTTATGTTAGAAGATATAACTAAAATGGTTTGATGCTTATTTTCGGTACAGAATTTCATGAAAGAAAGGTCCTATATATTTATATCCTCATTAACCTTTTTATGTCAAAGGTTAACAATAATCGAAGAATTTACGCATGATTCTCCAGACGAACATAAGTCATATTTAAGCAATTTTAATTAAATTTCTGGACAAACAAAATTCCAGAAGTCAGAATTGCTTCTATTAAAAATTTCAAAATGAGTGTAGTTCTACACAAGAGTAATTCGATATTTCATAAAAGTAATCTTTCATTCATTTTTAAAACGAGACGTCTCCCAGGCTTCAAATTTATTCTTTCACAGCTATGATGAAACGCAGGTGTCTTAAATCCAAATAAACATCTGCCGCCAGATTTAACAGCCTAATAATTTCTAATTACAAAAGTTTCCGAAGGTGGTAAATTTAACGTCTCAACTCATTTAATCGCTATATCGTGTGCTGCCAGATTTCAAGAGATGTTTTTCTAACTCGTTTATTAATTTTCCGATAACGCAGACGATAATGAAGGCAACCTCTCGAAGTAATCTGATTGAGTGAAAATTTGATTATGGCTGATGGTTAACTTAGGATATGTTCTACACGTCTGAAATGCATTAGAGAAGATGCGATATAGGTGTATATGTTTTAAGGGAAGATAATAAGGTGAAGTTGAATGGTTAAGATAACAATTTTACGCTTTCCTCCGAGGTAATGGAGCAGATCCATGTATCTCAGACTCAAGGGGATAAATGAGTTTAACTATTTTAACTAATTAATTATTAAATTGACTAAAAATGATTAAATTAAGGAAGTTTACTTTAAAAGTAAGGTGGATTAACCTAGATTATATCGCTGTAGATAGTGATGAGAGTTTTCATTGTTTTCGAAAAATAAAGGTTGGATCTTGGAAAAAAAGAAAAACTTTCTATTACAGTAAATTTTTAAATATTCTAAAAAATGTTAAACTATTATCTATTTTAGAGCTGTTTAAAGCTATTTGTTAAAATCATATCCATTAATAAATTTATGAAAAAGGCGTAAAAAAATTCGGGTTCATTTATTGGATACAAACTATTATTTTCCCATCTATTTGTTAATTCCCATTTAACATAATCTTTGCATTTAGGAGGATACGTTTTATCACCTCGAAATAGAAACAACAGCTATGTCAAAAAGAAACGTAGGTTTTTATCTATCTTTTTTTAACAAATGTCTGTCAATGACATGCTTTTCTATTTTTTTTTATAAGCTTTTATTCAACTTGAGTGTCTTGTTTACAAATCTTGAGATCGATTTCTTACCCACTTCCAATCGAGCTACAGCTTTGAAATTTAGCACAGTGGTGGGTTTCCGGAGACAATACAATATTATGCAAAAAATGTGCAATCTGTACCTATTTTAAACCTAACAAAACGATATTAAAATTTTAGCCCTATATTTGGGCGATAAATTTTGGAAAGTGGTAACCTCACGTTACATAGGTGATTACAACACCACTAGACGACACACAATAGAAGGGGGCGCGGCCTGTGAATCATCCTCATTTCGGAGCGGCTTGAGGGTCAAAGGTCAGATTGGGGAAGTGAGTCTTTTTTCGACTGTCGGTTTGCGTCGTACTTTTTTCAAATTCGTAGTATGTGATATTCGTGACGAATATTTAATATGTGTTTTATATTGTAGAATTCGGTAATTGAATTTGGTTTACTATGCCTAACATGACATGTGTATTCGTGTCAGCTGTCACTAAAATGTAGAAAATAAAATAAATAAAAAATTAAGGTATAAGCTTTTATTCATGAGCAAAAATGAACGCAAAAGTTGAAAATAATTTTTCTGATTACAATAAGATGCATGGTTCGATTAACAGCGTTGCCGCCTTTACCTTCAGAAAAATCCCATTTGTTTAAGGAAATATACTCAAAATATAAGGTGCTATAGAAGACGACCACGTTTTCATTCGAACCATGCATTTTATAGTAATCGGAAAAATTATTTTCAACTTTTGCGTTCATTTTTTCACATGATTAAAAGCTTATACCTTAATTTTTTTTATTTTATTAAATAGTTTGTTTGTTATTAAAACCTGTATCTGCTCTACTTTTCCAGAGAATCTTTCATTTGAAACTGATGGAACCGATTCTTATAAAAACCTTCAGTCAGTTGTCTAATTGAACTGTATGCACCTTGAATGACGAACTTGTGGATCAAGATTTGTATTTAGTAAATCCTTACACAACAGTACACTTTATTAATGGACAAGTTAAATTGTACATTGACATAACTAAAATTTATAACAGCATTTTCTAAAATTTAAATTGCTGGGTTGGTCATCCAAAAATTACCACTACATCACGCAGATTGCTGGCGTACCAGCTGAGGCAGGGAAATTGAAACGTCGGTTTTTAACGTTTAAATAAAATGCTATTAATCTAAGAGGAAAATAAGAAAGTTATTTAAACTTTTTGGAAGTTATGAACTTTTAAATTGTATGAAAAGACCTATAAAATGAGCCATCGATCATTAAGGTAGCCTAATTAGGTCAAGAGCAAATAATAGAGGAGACCGGGGCAAGTTTGGTACAGGGGCAAGTTTACACAAGGCTTATATTTCACATAGCATTGGTAGGGGGGAACTACATGTCCTTTAAGAAGAAGTGTCTCGGCCTCCATTAATACTCACGAAAGTTTGGAGTCGGTCTTGAAAGTGAATCGTGAAGTGGATTTTTTACCATTTTAGTAAATTTTTACCCTAACTTATTGCCTTTAATAGAGCTCGTACTATTTGAATATTATAACTTATTATGGATTATCCTCTTAGGTTGTTCTTTTGTGGTTATTTTAAGCTATTTAGTTGATTATTTTTATTATAAATAAAGCTTATATGCTGAGTTATAACAAAAAAATGTCGATGGGGCAAGTTTACACACAGCGCATAGGGCGGGTTTACACAGCGTGTAAACTTGCCCCATCGCCATTTTTTTTGTTATAACTGGCACAATTGGCACTTGCATTACAAAGTCATGCCCAACACCTGAAGATGTGAGGCCATTTCAAAAAGCAGTGCCAGGGCCAAAGAAGTAACAGAGGTAAGAAGAAAAAGGCAAACATCAATTCTTACTGATACACCTGTAAAAAATGCTTCACAAATACAGAAGGAGAAATCAATAAAGAGGAAATTGGCATCAGCCCATCATGCTGTGTCTCAGTCAATGAGCTCAACTAGAACATGTTATAATAATGAAAGAAAACAGTGTGAATAAAAAATTTAAAAATAAGAAAAACTTTGTTCTGAAAGAAAATTTTGGAAATTTTGAGCTTAAAAAGAAACAAAAAAACCAAGAAAACATTTGATTCTGATGATGATGAAAATTGTCTGTATATTTATTGTTTAAATCAATACGAAAAATCAAGATCTGGAGAACAATGGGGCAGAATGCACCGAATGTAAGAGGTGGGCTGATAAGGACACTGTATTACCAATGTGAATTCAAAATATTTTGTTTGTATAAATTGTGAGGGTGATTTTGAAAACTATTAGGATTCACCGTAATTGTTTATAATATATTATGTACTTTTTGAAATAAACTAGGTTTCTTTGTATTTAATTTGTTGTGTTTTAATCACTGTAAGCCTGCTATTTAATCATTTTTGGAGGTGTGTAAACATGCCCCAGGCAGTGTGTAAACTTGCCCTGGTCATGGGGCAAGTTTACACAGGTGACATAATGGTAAAGCAAATGGTATAATTACAAAAATTTGATAATTTAAAGTATTTAAAAATATACACTACATGCCTTAAAGTCTAACTAATTAATTGGTAATGAAAGAAATACTTTAAAGCCTTAAAACAGAAAAATAAAAGTTTAAAAAGTGTGCAAACCTGCCCAGGTCTCCTATAAATTTTAAACTGTAAACTGCAAATTTTGAAAAATATTTTTAATTCTCTTAAATTTTGATCGAAATTTTGTAATTCCACTAAAGTATGTGTTATGCAGGAAGAAATATCTGGTAAAAATTTTAGATCCATATTTGAGTAATTTTTTGAAAAATTCCTCTTTTTCGAAAAAAAAGTTCGCCAAAAATGCATGTGAGTACTTTTCTATCTGACTGTAACAATAAAATAAACAAGAATCCTATTTTAAATGTTTTTCTCTACAATTTCAAATGACTTCTATATGGTCGTTATTCAGAAAAAGTGGTGGAAATTGAATGTGAAGTTTACATTTTGTCTCAATTATTATGCGAAAATTACGATGCGGAAAATGTGTTCAGGCATAATAATTCTATTATGTATTTTCACCATATTTTGATACTTTTGATGGCAATTCGAATGAACTACAAAATCTGCACGATTGCATACAAACGTATATGCTTAAAGTGCATGATATTTAAAAGAAATTTCGCGTCTACTAATATATACGGCTTGAGTATATTTTTTATATACTTTATTTAAATATGCTGAAAAGGAAGCAAAATTAACATAAAAATCTGCGAATTTAGAGTTATGGAAGCCATATCTAAGTAATGTCAAATTTCCGAATATTTTTAAGAAGAAACTAGTCGGGTAATCTAATAAAATTGAATAATTCTGGTATCTATGATATGTCACCTATTTTGTCATCATACATTCGTATTAGCTGACAACTTTGATAAAGGACTATTTGCACAGGGAAAAATTCATTGAATATTATCTCAAAAGTAAAAGTGCATAATATATAATGATTGATAAGGAAAAACTATCAATCATTATGTATAATGAATATTAACTGATTAAGCAATTTTTAAATACAGAGCTTTATATTTCTCGTTTTGATATTAGCAGCATTTCAGTTTAGTTAAAAGGTTTATTCTCTTGCTATAAATGTGTTCTTCTTCAGAATCCACGAAACGCGGGCGCCTTAAATCCAAATTAACATCTGCCACACGATTTAATAGCCGCAAGTTTTTCTAATTACAAAAGTTACCAAAAGTTAACATCTTAAACCTTTTAATCGATTCATCGCATGTTCCAGATTTCAAGAGAAGTTGGTTTTCTAATTTATTAATGAATTTTCTGGTGATACTGACGATAATGAAGGCAATTCTTAAAGTGCCTGGTTTGAGCAAAAATTTGATTTCGGCTGATAATGCATTTCGGATGATTAACTATTATGCCTCTTGTGCATTTGTGAAGATAAAATTCACATGTGTGTTAGATAAGGCTAATATGCCGAAATTTATTAGATAAGATGTAAATTTTGATCTTATCTCAGATATAATGGAGTAGATGCATGAATTTTAACTGTAAAAGATTAAATGAGTATAATTACTGAACGTTAACATGGAGAACATATTTGGTTGAAATATGAAAAAATATAGAGATTATCTTTAGAAGTATGATATATTTAATATTGACTATGATCATTCAAGGTCCAAGCAAATAAAATGTGACAACCACCTGCCTCAACAAATTTGAATGCTGAATAGGGAAAGTAAGATTCGTTCATAAAAATTCTAATTACAAATAGAGTAGCTGCCGCTTAATGCAATCACTTCGGGATTTAAGAATTTTGATAACATTAACCGATTGATAACAATCATCGAATTGGGTAAAATGAACTATTTTTTTTAGCACATCAAGGGGGAAATAACAACCCTTACCTCAGGGCTATCTATAATTTGTTTCAATTAAAAACAATTAAAAAATTCATTAATTGTTGCTTGTTGACAATCATTCCTTAAAAGTTCACTTATACAGAGCGTCCACACTTATCGTGGTCCAATAGCTAATTTCTAAACCGTTAGAGATACACAGGGTGGGCGAAAAGTCTACCAAATTTCGATATGGGCACCTTTCGTAGCTCGTGTCACATCTAGGCATTACTCGATCTCATTCCACGTGCTTGTCAACATGGATTGTGAAATATTCTCAATGACTTCGATAATCCGTGTCTTGAGCTGTGTAATGTCGGTTATTTTCGAAGCGGAGACTTTGTCCTTGACATATCTCCACAAGAAAAAATCCAGCGGATTTAAATCGGGAGACCGAGGTGGCCATGCTAGTGGACCATCTCGTCCAATCCATCGCTGAGGGAACTGTGTATCGAGGTAGCTGCGTACAATTTTTCCTCAATGTGGTGGAGCTCCATCTTGTTGCCAAAAGATGTTAGGTATATGTGATATTTGTGGAATGGCAAATATAACTGCAACATATCCAAATAAACTTCTTTAGTTACAGTTGATTCGACAAAGAAGAACGGACTAATGACACTGTCTGCCATTAAACCACACCAAACACTAACTTTTGGACTATCACGTACCGTTTCAATTATAAAGTGTGGATTTTCATATCCCCATATTCTCATATTTCATATTTTCTTAAATGTGTCAAGGACTTTTCGCCCACCCTGTACATATAGTTCCAATAGGAAAAATGCTTTAAATGAAGGGAAGAATTATAATATATGTTTTTTGAGTGAATAAATGTATTCATGAAAAAGTTACGAAATCTAACTTTTTATACAGTTCCTCGGTCATAACAATCATATTTAGTAAAATATTCTTGGCACTTTAACATTTTAAATAAAAAAAGTTTCACTCTTCTGCCGCTAAAACTTACCGAGTTATGGAGCTTTGAATATCGCTGACATAGACCACTTTACACCATTTCAATAGCCGCCTTGAAGTCGATCCACCAATCAATTCGCAGCACTTGCTCGACGAGGCCTCTGATTTGTTAAAAATCATAAAATTCAAAGCTCCATAACTGTATCTGTTTTAGTCACAGAAGAGTGGGTCTTTTTTCTGTTTAAAATATTATATTGTCAAAAATATTCTGCTAAATATGACTGATAGGCCCGGGGGACCGTATAAAAAGTTAGATTTCGTATCTTTTTCAGAAATATATTTAGTGATTCAAAAAACATAAAATTTGATTCTTCCTTTTATTTAAAGCATTTTTCTAATTTTAACTATATGTCTGTTTCTAACGGTTTAGAAAGTAGCTATTGGACCACGATAAGTGTGGACACCCTGTATATTATTCGCACTCGTATTGTTTTTAAAAATTTATTGAACGATGCTGCACACCGAGTTTCAACATATCAAGTGTTTGCCTCATTTCGGCGTTCGTTGGAAGATTTTCTTCAACATTCATCCCCATCCGAATCGTCAATGTTTATTGCTTAATGCTGCTCAGAAACAACTTTAACAATTTCCAAGTCTGTCAGAGTGGCAGTTACTGGGATGTCCTCGTCAGTGGACATCCACCGTTGATGTTCTTCCTTTAGCATACCTTCAGGGGGTTCAGCGACAATTACATCTAATGTTTCGAAGAAGCCTCCGTGGGCAAAGCAACTTCTGACCGTGTCAGCCGATATTCGATTCCAGGAACTTCTTAAGAGATGCTAATTTAAGATTTATAATATTATGCCTCATAGTTCTCTATTTTTCTCTAAACTCATGATTACTTAATGTTCCAATTAAATCTTAATAAATTCCCTTTAGTCGGGATAATAAGTAGTTGTAAAATATTCATTAAGATTAAAACTGCCGCATCCGATAAAATTATTTTTTTTTTTGGCTTAGAACTTTTTATAGCATGAAACTTCTGTTTCTAGTACAAAAATGAACTTTGCGTCGTGTATACTTCAGAAAATCATTTTGTGATAGACCACTGAAGAAATAAAAAAATCTTTAATGTTACGAAAAGAGCCTAAATTAAAATTGGATTCTGTCAGTTTTAAAGAACTTGTGTAATTTTTCACATTCAGCCTTTTGTTTCAAGAAACAGTAGTCTTTTCTCTTTGATACCGAAAGTTTTAACTAGAACGATTAAAGAAAATATAGAAAAAATAAATAAAAAGAAACACAATTAAAGAATTTTTTTAAAGATTTAAGTATTGTGATAAATCTAATAAATGCAAAGGCGCCCAACTGTTAAATTGCTATAGTTTCTAGTTCAAACAGAAAGGTTAGACTGAAAAGTTCGCCGAAAAAAATTAAGAATGAATCTCATTGCTTTTGAAATGAAGGACATTTATATTTTCTTCATATGAGTGAAGCAGTTAACTGAAAGGCATTAAAAACAGTTTATGAAAGTAAAGAATAAAAATTGTTTTGAAAAATATTTTTATTATCATATATTATTTCGAGTTAATATAAATAGAGGGAATAATATGCTCTTTGTGATATACTTTTCTATGAAACATCATAAATTTTGTCAGATGAATGTTTTGTTATGCATAATAAAACACCAAATGGTAAAAGAAACCGATTTTAAATTTTTAAAGTTAAAGTTTGCTTTAACAAATTCTAGATAAGTAAATTTTCTCTTACATCACATTCAGGAAATAGTTTACCAAATCTTACTATTCGAATATTTTCAGCTTGTCCAAATATGTTTAGTGTGCTATCGTTTTAAGTATTTTAACTGAATGAGCATAATAACAGATTAAATAATTGTTTGATTGAATTGTTTAAAGTTATGCTTAACGTTTGGACGAAACGGTTTTAAGACAGTTGAACCGTTTGTAAAGTATGCTTTAAGATGAAAAATATATCAGAACATTTCCAATGGTAACGAATTTTGACCTTTAGTTAGTAATTAGAGAAAAAATAACATGCAAACTTCATTTATAATGAGTAATTAAATGTGCAAAATTTAAAAAGAATGGCTTTTGTTTTTAATCTTAAATTATTTTAAAATCTTTAAACCTCTACGGAGCAAGACATTACATTTTTTTAAATATGATGAAAAAACATCATGAATGGGCTTTGTTTATTGTTTAGACATAGAATTTACAAAAAAATGCCTCTTTCTGAGGAGGGGTCTTTGTCCCTCTTTGGGGACACTCCCTCATATGAGGACCCCTTCGGACACAGCCATCTTTATACGCTCAAAAATTAATGTTAAATCTTACACAAAATCATAAATTAAAGCTTCAAAAATATTGGAGGAAAATTGTCGAGTAAATTTGCTAAACTTGTAAACGTCAAGAACTCAAAAAAATTCCTATCTCCTAGTTAAGAAATTTGGGCATTTAAAATCTATATTTTTTCGGAAACGAAATCGAAATTTCACTGTGCTGCCATCTACATTCTAAAAGGAGAACTATCAGCTGCCTTTTCCTGCAATTTTCCAGATTTCAAATTGGAAACGGATTTTTTCAGAAAATTTTAAAGTCGGTGTCCTCTTTTGCGACCACTGTGCCGGAAAAGATTAATTAAGAAAATAAAGCTCAACATTTAGCTTAGCAACAAGTATTTTAAACAAATATTTTTCTAAAACAAATTCATTTTTCTGTAACGTAAGAAATTAACAATTATATTTGGCCGTCGGATTTTATATCCTGTTGTGATTCAGCTTTAATTAGAACAGCTTTAGTCAAGATGATAAAGTATAAAAAAGTGATAATGGGTGAAAGAGCAGTTACCAAAGTCTTTTTAAAATTCCTTTTAGAAAATTTTTTTGTACATGAAACTGTGGCTTTAAGCTAAAAAAAGATCTTCACTGTTTGCGTTTTATATTCTTTGCAATGCCACATTGTGACAGGATGTGAAAGTTATTTTTTTAGGAAAAAAAACAGTGTCTAAGAATTGTGATTTTGATGACTAAAAAAAGCTAAGTTCTGTCAGTCAGTTTTAAAATCTTAATTAACTGAAATTTTTCCACGGAGTTTTAATTAGTTTCGAAAAACAGGTATTCCTTTCTCTTTGTTGTCTTAATTCTTAATTCAGACCAATGGAAAAGAGAGAAAAAAAAATGAATTGAGTAAGGGAATTTGAAGAAAAATTTGGTTCCAGTGGTTAAGTGTTGTGAACAGTTCAATGAGTTCATAGGCATTCTACCGTAAAATTTCTGTAGTTTTTTTGTGTGTTTAGCACTGGCAACTTTAAAAAGTTAGCCCAAAAAATGAAAAGCAAGTTAATTGGTTTTAGCATGAAGAATTTTTATGGTTTGTCTTATAACTGTAATTTTTCAGTAAGTTACAGTTTACTGAAAGTATTTAATGACATTTTGTGAAAGACAAAAAAATAGACAGTTTTCAAAAATATGCGCATATTCTTTCTTTCTAAATATGATGCGCATTACCATTTTTTCCGATACAAATGTTAATAGAATTTTTAATTCTTTTGTTCATATTTTCATCATATTTCATATTTTTTAAAAAAATTCTTTGTCATTTTGCTTTAGATTTTATCATGTAACTTTACCTTTCCGTGCATTGTCTTATATGAAGTTTTAATTGCATTTTTTGGACATCACATGCTTTCCTGAACAGTCCTAAATCTCACAATCTTTTTGGAAGATCAGGGCCAGATCTATTTCTTGCCCTAATAAACTTCCAACACGACAACAAAAATTCATTTTACTAGTGAGTTCTTTTTTGTGATGCATACAGATTTCCGTTTGAGATATTAACTACCTAAAATTTGCAATAGAAGCTTATATAAGTTCACTGAAAATTTATCTTCAGTTTAAGTAATCATATTTATAAATAAATTTAACGCGAAAGCATGAACTTTTTAAGAATAAAACCTTATAGGGTCAGGTGGGGTAAAGTGGTCATAAAATCCACATTTTTTAACTTAGATGGATTACAAATATAAGAATTTGTTAAAATACTTAACATTTTTTGGTTGTTATTTTACATTACATTATTGAAGAACACATTGCATTAAAATTTGGGGGGGAAAATAATTGATTTAAACAATTTTACAACATGTTCTTTTTGTCATGTCTTTATGACCACTTTACCCCACCCCATGGGTAAAGTGGTCATAGTTAAAAAATAAGCATAAAACGTATTATAAGTTAGCAGAGTTTTTAAAAATATTTAATAAAACTCAATATAGTTTCAACTTTAAAAGAAAATTAGTTTATTTGATCAAATTATACATTTTTTATTACCTATGACCAAAAGTTGGCTCATCAAGGATTGAATCTTCAATTCCAACAATGTTATGATTTTCAGAAAAGGTGCACTAGTCAAAAGTTTTAGATATTTTATTGACAGCAAATCTCCTATTTTATCAAACACCAGTTCAATAAGCTCTTTGATTGACCCCCCTTCATATTTTGCCAACATCCCACAGAAATACTGTGATAATTGATTATCTGCAATTGTGGATTCACTTGACTGAATAAGACCTTTTCTGCTTTTTATCAAGTTTTTCTTTGTTATCTTTCTTTTTTCTCTTGAATCCTATATGGCCACTTTATGTATAGCTGAAACAGGTGGTTATAGAATTTAAGTACAGCTCATCCAGATGTCAAAACTTTTTGAGGCAAAAGTATGTTATCAGCTATACCTGAAATTTCCCCAAGTTTTAGATTTAAACTATTTGCACGTGAATGCCCTGGTTCTGAATTTCTATTCAAACTGACAGTAGACTCAACTACGGTAGGTTGAACATCTGTTTCAGATATTAAAGTATGCTTCACTCTTCCTACTTATTAACAGGAAACAGTCCACGGCATTTAAAATCATTGAACGCATTTTCTGGATGAAGACAATATATAATATTTTTAAAAAATTTAAAAGAATATTTTACTAAGGGAAGTTTAGTTTAGTTATATTAACGTCCCGTTTTGAAGCAACACAAGGGCTATTTTGGGATGGACCTCGTAATTTTGAACCGCAGTCTTTACTAAGGAAAACACTTAGTAAAATATTCTGCAATCAATTCCCCTGGACGAGTTTTTAGAAGATCCATTCCTAAGCTTTATTAAAGGGGAAAATACTCCCAACATCTAATGGCTGGACATGAGAACATGACTAATGTATGGTGGTAAGCACAAAATTATAGTGTAATTATTCATAGCCTTTTTTATTGTTCCATAAGTCATGTAACTTCCGTGCCCATCGTAAATTAAAATAACAGGTTTTTGCAAATCTAAAGAAAATTGGATAAAGCCTTTACTTTAAGTCTATTTTAGAACCACCTTTAGTCTATTAGTACTATTTTGTCTATAAATGAGCTCCTTTGTAAATAATAAAAGGTAGCAGAAAGTACATCCCTTTTTTACAACTGACTGATTTCTTATATGTGTTAGGTGATGATTTTGACGCAAAAACTGGGGTTACCCAGTTTCATATCTTTAATTATAATCTGTAATATATCTTAAATTAATATTTAACTAACATCTGCCTAACAAATTAAGATTGAGTATAATGTTAAAACAGTGATGCACGTGAAGCCTATCCCTATGACCACTTAACCCCCATCTTACTTAAATTACTATAAAATAATATCTATAATTAATCTAGTTTATCTGTTAATGAGGAAGTATTCTTGAGAGCTATCTGAAGCTTTCTGCACAATCAATCTAATGAAAACTTAATTAAGCAACATTTAGGAGGTAAGTTAAATTAGGTATTCCAACTTCAAACTGCTACATGAACAAACAAAATGGGCGTTTTCTCCTACTAAAAGTGTTGCAATTAGTATAATTTTGCATGTCAACTATTCAAAGCTAAAATAAAAAAAAAAATTTACATTCATACTAATATTCATTACAAAGTTAGAGCATTTTATTTGATGTATGACCACTTTACCCCGCCTGTCCACTTTACCCCACCTGACCCTACACTTGTTTGAGGTATCGTTATCGTTTTCAGCATCTTCTGCTGTTTTTTAGCAATTGCATTTATATGCAATAACGTGAAAAGCAGCCATTTGGCTGTTGAACGTTGCGCGTCTAACCATTTGCATCAAACTTCTTTAATCGACTGGCCTATTTGCAATATACAGATTATGTTAAATAACAAAGGGACTCAAAATTGAATATGTCGAGACCGAGAGAGGTTAGGTTCCGTTTTAATTCGGCCGTTTGGCATTT
>BGPR01006607.1:0-15439 GCA_013235015.1 Araneus ventricosus | reverse complement strand
TTAATTTTTGGTTCCAATCAAACGTGTTGTTTGATTTTCTTCGAATTGTAATGCCGATATCTTTCTGAATACTAATGATAATGAACTGAATTTTTTTTATATAAGTTGCCCTTTATATCTGGCTTTAAAGTTGTGAAAGAAAAATTACGCTATGTTTCGCGCATGCGCAGTAAAACACTATTTACTAAAATTGCTCATAATTCCTGTAATATTCAACAATTCTTTTCCAAAGTTTAACACAAATGCTTCTCTAAGATATTGTCATCTTTTCTGTGAGTGTCGTATAATATAACAGAAAACTCTGCATGTTATAAGCAAAAAACAGGTGGGAAAATTTGAGATTTTTTAAGAAAACCTTTATATCTTCCCAAATATTTGCTCTGAGTTTACAAAAATTCCTGTAAATATTATGCACATTAAACATTACCATTTCTGAAAGTTTCATCTTGTTATCAGTATTCTGTGAAACGGGGTGGGCCAAAAACGTTTTTGTCTTCATCAGTTTGTAGACGGCCCCCTAATTGCCCTCAGGACCGAATCTTCAATGTAAAATGTGAGTTATTGTCTATTCTTTACATGTCCGAAGTTTAAAGGAAGTCGGTTAAACTATTCCGGAGAAATTCTAAAAAATGTGAAAATCTGCAAGTGTCCGGATACTTTTGGGCATATAGTGTGCATGTTGCTTTTAATTTTACAAAAAAATCAATATAAACTTCAATATAAGAGTGATAATGTACACAAATGTATTGTAATACCATAAAAGCTATGTTACTTTTTCACTTTTTAGACGATGATGGATAACAGAAACTGACGGTTAAACAAGTCACAGTTAATCGAAGTTTTACAGGAATATTTTTTAATAATTTTAAATCAAGCTATCTAGGAGATACAGAACGGTAGATACTTCACTAGTTTTGACAAAGCTCGGCATAATTTAATACACTGTAGTTTTTAAAGTAGCAATACTTAGTAGAGCTTAATAAAGTTTTGCTGTGATAAAGACGTAATGAAACAGAGGTACTGAGGTTGCTCTTTCAGATCAATAATTTTAATAAAGTTTTCTTTTTAAAGAATGTAATTACTTTAGAATTCGAAAAGCAAAAAAGTTTGCTTTGCAATTAGCTAGAAAAGACGAAGTGCCTCTTGAAATATGACGTGAATTTTAAACACCATTTATTGGAATACCCTGGAAACAGGTGTTGATGAACTAGTAACTCCCATGTGTTACTGAAATTCCTTCGTTTTAAAAAATAACTAATTTAGCATAAATTAATTCCTTTGTAAATGCTTTTGTTGTTAAATTTATTATGCTTTGAGCTTGAAAAATAAAAAAATAAATTTGTTAAAAGCTGAAAATAACTCCTTAAATTATTGTAAAGCATATATTTTAAAATTTTTCTTTTGTTACAAAATAAAACATCAAAGAAAATTTTTAAGACTTGGATGATTTTCAATATTATTAACACGCAATTTTACACATTTGCGAAACACTTCATAATTTTTTGAAGCAAAAGAAAAAAATTCATTTACAGGAGAATCGTTAAATATTAGTCTTTTAGAAATTCCGGGGTTTTAATAGATATACATATCAAGCTGTTCAATTTATCTGTAATTCATCAGAAACATGTACTTAAAGAAATTTTTATTTACCACACACACACACACTTTTACTTTTTATATTTGCAAACTAGTGACAAATATATATTTGCAAACTTGTACGGATAAAGTTAAGAGATATATCATTAAACCCACTTAAACCAATCTAAATTTAATTAAATGTCTTTAAATATAACTTACATGTTTGAACTTAATTTAGTTTTAAATACAATAATTGATATTCTATGTAACAAATTTCTAAGTTTAAAACGAAGACATTTTCACTTGACATGTAGCTTTTTCCAACGCATTTAGTCAGTCAATGATGAGCGATATCGTACCCCTAGATGAACACGGTCACAGTTAAAGAAAACAACTTTTTGAGTTAAAGCCACATATGTAAGTATGGAGCAATAGAAACAAATGTGAAGACCAACGACATTTTGAGTATTCTAGCAGTAAGGATTGGAAACATATTTATGATATTGTTAACCTAGGAATGTAGAATCATTAATCAATGAAGGGTTAATTCAGAAACGGATTTTTTGACAGTGATCGTTTAGGTGTACGTTATATGAATAAAGTGCAAGTTTGACTTTCTTTCTTACTCTACTATGAAACCTAAATATTCCCTGAAACTCGAAAATGTTTATTTTCGAATTCCATTCAGTTTGACAAATGATTGGAGAGATAAACGATTTCTGGCTTGACAGCAGTCAATATATTACTGTGACAGCTTCAGTTGACCTAATGTAGCGTAGAACTAGATAATGTTTTATGTGAATGAAATAAGGTTTTATCAAATGGTTTGAAATTTTTTTCTTGATTCTGCTTTTCTATCATTTATCAGAATGTGAAATCTAAATATGAAATCAGCATTTAAACCAGAAGAAACTTTCTTCCTTCGATTTCTTCGTATACTTCCACAATTTAGCGCATTTTGTGGTTAATCTTGATGAAAATCGATTATGAATTTTTGACATTTTCCTGCTGACCGATAGGGTCCAGAATTTCGCACAATTCCACAATTTTGGTGTGAAGCTGACATATTGAAATCCATCTCTCTCGCTTATTTCCTTCTGGAGGTATCTTGTTTCAACACACATGTATAGGTAGACAGACAGACAGTTAACTCTTGAGGAGATCTGATCCAAAATTTGATACAGATATAGAATTGTGGTGGTAAATAAGAAAGGCGCAATTCGGGTCCGCGCCGCAGATTTTTCGTGAAAACGTCAAGATAAAATCATAAAACAAGTGTTTCGTATTAATATGTAATTTAATTATCAATCTCTTTAATACAATATTTATGCAGAGAAGTGTAATGGTTACAGAATAGATAAATCACAAGCTACCACAGGCGCTTGCTACATGCGATCAACTTGTGATTTATTTATTCTGTAACCATTATACTACTCTGTGTAAATATTGTATTAAAGATGTTGATAATTAAATTACATATTAATACGAAACACTTGTTTTATGATTTTATCCTGACGTTTTCACGAAAACTCTACGGGTCGGAGCCTAACTGCGACTTTCTTATGTTTTATTTAGAGTAGCTTTTGATGGCGCCATCTGTTGACAGCATATAGAACTACAATTCGCCTGTGGGCAGAAAAGCATTATTTACTACAAATGCTCCTATTTCTCCTAATATTCAAATTTTTGAATTCAAATGTTAATACAATGTTTCTTTTACGTATTGTCAAGTATTCTGTAAGTTTCTTACATTTCGAAAGAAATTTCTGCATTTTATAATCGAAAAACACACGGAGTGTGAAATTTTAATTTTAATACCGATTTTTACTTATATTCTGAAAAATATTTTTATTGTCTCCCTTTGGGTCCTAGTAATACTCCTCAAGCTCTTTGAAATGACACCAGAATTAACTTCGTAGCTAAACGCGTTTCCACGCTACACTTATTTATAACCTTACACACAGCTAATTCATAACAATCGCGCGCATGCGCCTACACTGGTACGATGACGTCAGAGGCAAAACAAATACTATGCGACAAACTCTTGCGCATATGATCTATTCTCTTTGTTGGCGAGTGGGGGCGCTGATCAAATTGCGGAGTGAGACCTCTGATTCTCCTTCTCTGTGCACGTCAGTTACTTTATTTTTTAAAAAAAAATGATTTTCTTTGATTTCTCCCTTTTTCTTTCCCACTGATCTACTGGCAGAGAAAGAAACAACGAAATTTAGTTGAATTAATGGAGTTTTATTTTATTACAAGTTATTATTGTTTTGCGAGAACATCTTAATTAACTTATATTTTTGGCTGATATAGTTTTTTTGGTTTTGAAAACAGTTATTTCCTTCTCTTTGATGCCTTAATTTTTAATTGAGAACCATCGAATAAAAAGAGATAATAAATTGAATGAGAGGAATTGAAGAAGAACGTGTTTCTCCAAAGTGTTGTGAACAGTTCAATAAATTCATAAGCGTTCAACCGTAAAATTGTTGTCGTTTCTTGTTTGAAGGAAACTACTTACTTTTAAAAGGTTTGCTGAAAAAAATCATCTTTTTGTGATGATGAGTATTATTTTTTAATTTTTAGAGCAAATGTTCAATTTAAAGTCTTTAATTATATTTTATGAGAGTAAAATGAAATAGTTTTGAAATATATATTCTTCCCAACGAAATATGATTAATTTTATGAATTAAATTTAATGAAAAGTGCTATGAAAAGATATATAAATAAAGGAAAAAAATTATTGTATTCACATACATACGAAGATGTAGACCGGCAGAGGTCAAACCTTTATAAGATCTAGTCAAAGATTTGATATATATATATATATATATAAACAAGAAACAAAAAGACAAAAATTCAAAAATATACAAGAAACAAAGGACAAAAAAAGAAGACAAAAATTTTAATGAATTGAAATATATATATATAAAATGATTTCTTTGTTGCAGTCGTTAAATAAAAAACAGGCCGAGTTATTAAGTAATTTTCATTTATTATGGGAGAATGGCAGGCATACTTACATCTTAGTTGAAGTTCCAAGTAAAAAAGCAAACAGAAAATCCCTGCATTCCCTCAGGTAGGGATTAAACATATAGACACGTGATCAAAGTGAAGGGAATAATAACTATTTTTAGTAAATTACGTAAGTGTTTTAGGGAAAAGTCTGGAAACGATTTCGCGATTTATGTGTGCACGTGAAAACGATTAAAATATTCCTTTAGCAATAAATATGCCAAACGAGAGCTTTATTATACCTACAGCGCCGGCAATAAAACGAAACTGGAGTTTAAGAAAACTGATTTTGGAATACATTAAGACTTTAAAATATATAATAATAGAATTTAAAGCAAAATTAAGTGAGATTATTACACACACACACACACACACATATATATATATATATATATATATATATATATACAATAGTAAACAAATACAGAAATCAAGATAGAAACATTTATATACAAAAAAGGCAATAACCAATCAATGGGCTGAAATGGTTTTAATGTTTTCTTTTGTTAATATATATATACACAAGAAACAATCAGATCAGTAGTAAAAACTACATAAAACAAAAAACAAACATAAACAACAACACGTAAAAACGCAATGCAATAAACTGATCGAAATAAAATACCGATACTTTCAATATGGATAAAAAGACGCATCCGTCCTTTTTTACTGAAATGCTTTCCATCCTTTGGATTCTCCATTGAAATAGCAATATTAGTATTCACATTTTTAGAAACATCATCCTGCACTATATACATAGAAGCAATATTTTAATCACAGACAGTAAAAAAACAACACAGATCATATATCGATACAATTATCGAAAATGCCTTAAGTTATGGATTTCCTATTAATTTCATGCTTGCTTAAATTAACAAAAAAATATTAACACCTTTAAATTAATAGTCTATTGGAATTGATTAATTTGAAATATTCATATCCTTTGAATTCAGTTACATTTTAGTACATCTTTACATAGGTAGATGGCGCCACTATTATTAGAAATAGTTTGCAAGTGATAATATTAAAAATTGCATCATATTATTTAAACGATATTATCAAAATAAAATAGGTTATTATAATGTTTTTTAAAAAATAAATTTATAGTTTAATTTATTAATTATGTTTTAGTATAGTATATATAACATATTTTAGCTATAATATTTTCACTATAAACGCGGAACTGTATTTCGTACTTAGCTTTTGCCATTTATTGCTATGACTTTGAATTAGTAAGCACTTAGTTATTTTTCTCGCACTTTTGTTAAAATATTTTGGAGATTTACTCCTATAATTGTTGTCTTTTTCCAACAATTGGCCCTCACAGAAGGTTGGCGCCTATAAATTTCGAAATAATGTGACATAATCGATTCCAAAGGTCGATTGACATTTGATTGTTGCAATTCCATATCTGGGTTGTCTTTTTCATAGTAATAGCTTCTAATCTTATCTTTCTGATTTTCATTGTATGAGTATCATTAGGTTATATTGATTTATATTTAATTTTAAATGATGGTTTAATAGGTGTATATGATGAAAATGTTATTTGAGTTTTAATGGTTTATAATATATATATATATATATATAATTCCGATGACAAAACCATATACTAAATTTCATCTATCTAGCTCCTTTCGGCTTTTAGATTTTGAGTTCAAATGCACAAGGTAGGACAGACAGACATAAAACCAATTCAAGCTTCTGTGACTATAACCTTTTTGTTATTTAAATTGTATTAACTGTCGGAAGGTGCTCCTCAACTGTCCGCTGTTCTGCCCACCACTCTGTCCGTCGGTTGCTCGACATTTATTGACGGGGAAATTTTTTACATGGGGTTGACAAAATCCATATCCATCACGCTGGACTGCTCAAGAAATTTAGTGCAAAGCAATTTTAAGACACTAATTGATAGGTATCAATATTCCAGATGCTGGAACAGATGGTAGTCACTGGAGGAAAGATCGGGACTGTTGGCGAGTTGCTGGAATTGTGTTTCTTTACGACAACACTTGTCCTCAAGCAGCGATCGGCACACAACAACTGCTTCAGTGATTCCTCTCGGAAGTGTTTTACCATCCAGCCTCTAGTCCCGATCTTGCTCCCAGTGTCTATCATCTGTTCTAGCACCTGAAAATGTTTCTGGACGGGCAGTCGACGTGCAGACGTCTCTCACACTCTGGCTTCGCTCCCCAGCGGAGATCTCTTCGGCACCGGCGTACAGAAATTAGTCTCACGGTATGGCACGTGCTTCAGTTCCGCTGTTTCTTATATTCTTCCTCGGCACTGGCGTACAGAACTTTGGTCTCACGGTTGACGCGTGCTTCAGTTCTGCTGTTTGTTATATTCTTCTTCGGCACCGGTGTACAGGAATTGGTCTCACGGTGTGACGCGTGCTTCAGTTCCGCTGTTTCTTATATTCTTCCTCGGCACTGGCGTACAGAACTTTGGTCTCATGGTATGACACGTGCTTCAGTTCCGCTGGTTCTTATATTCAGAGGTAGATGAAAAAGTGCTTTATTTGTTTCAATAAATATTTCTGGGTAATTATGTTTTATGTCTCTTTAGGGCCTCCGGGAAACTTATCTTCTGAACGAACCATATATTTTCATTTCGGCTATTTTTCTACAGAAATTGCAGCTTTTCTTTATGTCTGAAGTTGAAAGAAGTATAATTAGAATTTCAATTTCGATAACAAATATGGGAATACCCCCCAAACAAAAGAAGCGAACAACTTCTTAATAAATTCTCCTTCTAAATATAGCTTTTAGTATTTAATCCATCGTATATTTATTTCTCATTCACCATCACATGAAGAAATAATTTACTCTTTTGTTCAGCTCCAACTATTCTCTGTGTATCTTTCGGATTTGTTTTTCATGAATTAATAAACTTCTTTCTGTTATTGATAGACGTAAAATAATAGTACTTGTTCTGTTTAAAAAGATTTATTGTTTAACTTGAATGCTTTGGAAACATCATTCCCATTGAAAGCTTTGTCTGAGAGTTAAAAATAACTCCAGACATGATTAATTACCAGTTCTTCCAAAGTCATTCAGCCTCAGCAGCATTTGTTTCATTCCGACTAAAATGCGTAGTATCAGAAAGAAAGATTTATTAATTAAAATGTCTTTTGGAACGAAGCAAAATGTCAATGTTCGGAGAGATAAGATAATTAATATTGGATTTGTGTTTGACTAGAAGTTATTATTGTAATCTTATTTTGTTCAATGTCTGTGAAGACGGGATTTTGTAATCGATTTTTCACTTACTTTCTTATGTAGTAGAGTTCTGAAATTTTGTAGAGTTGTGATTTTTATGACGATTTACATAATATTATAAAATTTTTCAGGACTTAATTATCAGTTAATCGATTGATCTAAAATGATTTTTAATTTTACATCAGAGGGGCAATGTGTGAATTAGTGAAAAAGTAAATACAAAGCTCCATAATATTCAGAATAATAAATTATGAAAGTTAATAAAATCCAAGAAGTAAATAATAATAAAATAATCCCAGTTCGCAAGCCGGAAGGCAAAGATAGATTCATTTTGTTTGGAGATATAAGGAAAATTACATTTCATCTTCTGTTTTTATTATGGTTGGAGCTGCAAGAATGAAAAAGGGTGGAAGAGACTGCAAATGACGAGAGCTTTCAAACAAGGTACAGTATGCATAGGTTAGAGGAAATTTTAATTTAAGGGGTGGGCGGAAAATCACATTTGAGTTAATCCAGTTTAATAGGATTTTTTTAGGATGTTAATTCCATTTTTTAAAAATTAAATTTCATAAAAATATTTTTATTCATTTTAAATAACTGGTAAAAGTGTTTTTAATAATGTATATTGTACACATACAGTGATTCTGAGTAGGGAGAAAGCCAGGAAACTAATATAATTAGTGCCTTAAATCAGGGAAATGCAAGTTTAGTCAGGGAAATTTTTTTCACAGTTTCTGTAGCCACCTTGTATTATATTTTTTAAGCTGACCCAGTCTGTCAAGATTTTACTTGTCAGTGCAAACTCAAAAGCCTTGTAATTAATATTTTCTAAAAATTATAATTTGTAAAAGAATAAGTAAAATTCATGCAAATAGCTGGTTAGTTGTGTGCTTTAGATGTTCTTAAAGGATAAATGGGTTCTTGATATTTCAGGCTTAAAACCTTAAAAACATTCAAAATTTCAAAACACGCTACGATGTATGTCTAAGAATTCGTTTAAAATTTTTAAAACCTTTCATAAGGCAGTAAGATTGTTGTCTAAATGAATGTTTACAAATATTTAAAGAATAAAAATAAAACACTAAATTATTAAAAATTTTTTTTATTTATTGCACATACAGTTGTAAGCCTTGTGTTTTGCGCATGTATTTTTAAGTTTAAAAGGTACAAAGTCACTGGTCTCAATATTGCTTTAAAAATGCTTTCTTTTAAACTTTCAGAAAAGGTTAATAATTAATCAATATTAAAAGCATTTAAAAAAAAGCGGGCTTTTTTTAAACGCTCTGAATAAGTTTACAAACTGATAAAAAAGGAGCGAAATCAATAAAACCACTTCCAGAAAAAGAGCGTTTTTTCTTAAACGCTCCCTTTAACATTAAAAATTAATCAACAAAGAGCGAAATCATTGCTTAAAATATTGCTCAAAAAGGAGCATTTCTTTTAACACGCTCCTTTTAATAGTAAAAACTAATGGAAAAGGAGCGAAATCGTTCAATACAAAAAGGAACGAAAAAAAGTATCGTTCCGCGGAAGGATTGTAAAACGCTCCGGAAGGACGATGCACTTTCAAGTACGGAAAGGAGCGAAAATTCGCTTCATCGGATCGAATTTCGCTCGTTTGGTTTAACCCTTCTTTGCATGATGGTGGAAATTTCCATCATAACATTGAATGCCCAAAAATTATATAAAAGAACAAGTTCACTTTAAATTGATCGTGTCTGGATACCTTTTTAATGTCCATTGCATAAAAAAAAACACAGCTGTCAAAAATAAGCAAGTGTCACTATCAGTAAAACGAGCTTGAAGTTGTCATTCCGCTGTTTGTTGTAGTTGCAATAAACGTATGATTTCGTTTTTAATTTTGTTTTATTATATTTGAGTTTCTATTGCTAAAAAAGTGATGTGGATGAAAGGTTTGTAACATGTCTTTCTGTTATTTTTACAGCAATTTCTGAAAAAGTTTGCGTTTAATCTAACTTTGCATGATGATGGAAATTTCCATCACATTGTTTTTTGCTAAATTTATACTATAAATATACACTAAGATTTTTTTAACCATTTTTCCTTTAATTTTGAACATGAATTATATCACCTTGATTTATTTCACCAATAAAGAAAAATCATGCAAAGAAGGGTTAAGCATGTATAATATCCCATCTGTCGCATGCTGGTTTGCGCATTTATTAATATTGTTTTGGATTAACATACTCGGTACTGTTTTCCTAAATTCAACAATGCGTATCTTTTGTTTTTATTTTGTTTTCAAAACTTTTTCGTCTCATTGTGAGCGGTTTTTATTTCATTTTGTTGAAGTCAAGATAGCACGGGCAATGCCATGCGCGTATTGCTAGTCTCTAATAATTCCCTATCCAAAACGGAATTTCATAAGGCTGCTATATACATTCTAAAAGGAGTATTATTATCCCTATCCTGAACCTATTATTTTCCATTTATAGTTAAATTTAACGGTTGTAAAGCGATGAAATTAGGTGTGCCATCAGCTGGCACACGGCGCCGTAAAGGGTTAATAACACAGGTGGAGATGAGAATAACTTTCTTCCTCCGATTCATGCTCCTAAGACCTTTTTATCAATTCTATCATCTCACTCCAACTTCACCCATCATGTTCTATTTTCACTGCAGAAATCACTGCCATTCTCCATGCGTTATCTCATATTTCTAGTAGTCCATCTGATAATTATATCATTTATTCATTAAGTGCTCTAAAATCCATGACTTCACTTCATCGATTCAGTCACCTATTGATATTCAACATTCTTGAATTGCACGATCGTCTTACTAGCAAAGGTTTTTCGATTATCTTCTGGTGAATTCCCTCTCACGTCGGTATATCTGGCAATGAACTAACTAGCTGACAATCTTGCCAAGTCTGCCACCAACAGTTTAAACTCTCCTGTCCCTGTCAACGATGTCAAAAAATATGTTTAATCCATCTTCCACTCAAAATGGCAAGCTCAATGGGACCATAAAGACACAAATAAACTTCATTCAATATAACGTCTAATTGATTGTTGGCCTAGTTTACCAATCAGAAAGCTTGGCACAGTTATTACCAGATTAAGAATCGGACACAATCGATTCACGCATAGGCATCTGTTATTGGGGAGACCCGCACCTCTTTGCACAGCATGCCAATGCCAAATGACTGTTCTCCACATTCTTATTGAATGTCGGCAACTTAATCATCAACGCATCCGCTGTTTTCATTCATCCTGTATCACTCTTAAAGACATCCTTCACAAGGATCCACATCCACAACTTTTTACTTTTTAAAGAATGATTGGTTTTTACTCTTTGATCTGAAATTTTTACCATGTTTTTAGGTCATTTTTTCCTTGTTACAAGCTTTTTGTAGACTTTACATATTGACACCTCATACCGTATGACACTCCTTTTATCTGAACTCCTATACTAAAATTTTATCCTAGACCATATGTTTGGCGCAGCATAATCAAAAATGTTTTTTGCGCCAATAAACTCCATCATACCTTACCATACCATACCTAAGACCTGCCATGCTGTAACCCTCTGGGCAACCGCTAGGCTCAAAGCAACTTAAGTTTTTAAATGACATTTCTAATGTTTAAGCTGCCAAATAAAAATATCAAAACTTTGAGCATAGAGTTTGATAACAAATCGCGCCTTCGTTCTGAAGATTTATTCACAATATCACTGTCATCATGTTAACCGGGAAGCAGCAAAATAAATACAAACTTTCTTTAGCAGTGGCGCACAAAGGATTGAAAACCCCCAGAGCAACAATATTCTCTTTCCTCCCTCCTTGATCATACGTGGTTCAGAAAGAAAAATAGCACCCTCTAATTTTGCTTCTTGGTGCCCCTCAAGAACGACGCCTGATTCATCTATACATCCTGTCCCACCCCTCCCCAAGTAACGACGCCACTGCGGAGTCCAGTATCCCACCCCAAATTGGAATGGATGCAATCAGGCTGAAACTTGTCGCCTCTTCTCATTTGGCCCCAGACGGCAGGAGATGGTCCTCCCTTGTCATGTATCGCCTCGCAATCAGTTACTCGAGATCGTTACCCATTTAATCAGCGGGCATAGAATGCTGCTTTTGTTTTCAGCTCCCAGCCTTTTCTGTTGTGGAATAAAAGAAATTGTTATTAAAGATAATGGTGACAGGAAATGAAAACGAGTAAAAGTGGAAAGATTTCGCTTGAAAGCTTAAGTTGGATGATTTTATTGCACATGAAGCAGTCAATTTAGAGATTCAAGAGACTCTCAAATCTCATCAACTTCAGAGACATAGAATATTGCTTTTATTTTTCAAGTGACCAGAATTTTTCTGTGAATTGGAAATAATTCAAAGGATTCTCAAATCTCATCAACTTCAGGAACATAGAATCTTGCTTTTTTATTTTTCAAGCGTCCAGCGTTTGATGATGGGGAAATAAAAGAAAGAGAATTGTTAATTAGAATGTGGCATTGAGAAAAGGCAACAGTAAAAATGCAAAGATTTCGCTTGAAAGCAAGTTAGATGATTTTATTGCATAAAGCAGATTAATTTATAGATTTGACTTCAAAGATTCTCAAATTTCATCAACTAAGGAATATAGAATCATTGCTTTTATTTTCAAGCTCCCAGTGCTTTTCTGTTATGGAAATAAAGAAATTGTTATTAGATTATTGACAAGAAATGGCAACTGATAAAAGTGCAAAAGATTTCCTTGGCTTGGAGTAGGATGATTTTATTGCACATAAAAAAAGCAAGAAGTTAATTTAGGGTGCTTTCAGATTCATCAACTTCAGGAATATAGAATGTTACTTTTATTTTCAAGCATTCAGCGTTTTTTTTTGATGATGGAAATAAAGAGAATTGTTATTAAAGATAATGGTATTGAGGAAATGGCAGCAGTAAAAGTGCAAGATTTCCAAGCTTGGGTAGGATGATTTATTGCACATAAAGCAAGTTAATTTAGAGATTTGTTCAAGATATAAATTTCATCAACTGGACATGAGATGTTGCTTTATTTTTTCAAGCGCCAGCTCTTTTCTGTTCATGGAAGTTAAGAAATTCCTTATTAAGATAATGGGTATTGAAATGGCAACAGTAGGCTTGACAAAGTTTCGCTTGAAGCTTAAGTTGGATGATTTTATTGCACATAATAAGTCAATTTAGAGATTTGATTTCAAAGGAATGCTCAAATCTTGATGTATCAAATTCAAATTCATACTTACACATTACATGTAAGAAATTTTGTTCATTCAAGGGTGGAGATTAATTCTGCTTCTTGTATTTTCTGCTGTTAAAGGTAAAATTCTTTGTTGTTTCAAAAAATTGTTTATTTTTCGTTTCGTATATCATAAGTTTTAGTTTGGCATCTTTTAGTAATACTTTCAGTTTTTTGATTAGTAGGCCGCATTCGGCGTGGTGGTGATTTTGGACTTCCTGGTGATTTGACTTCCTGGTGGGTAAGTTGTGCTTGGACTTCCTGGTGAGTGATTCTTGAGCTTCCTGCTGGTAGTTCTGAACCCTGGTGGGTATTCTGAACTTCCTGGTGGTGAGGTCTTGACTTCCTGGTGGTAAATTCTTGACTTCCTGGTGGTAGGGTGCTGAACTTCCTGGTTTGTAGTCTTGACTTCCTGGTGAGTAAGTTCGGACTTCCTGGTGGTAAATTCTTGACCTCCTGCACAGGTAGGGTTCTGGGACTTCCTGGTGGGCAAGTTCTTGACTTCCTGGTGGTAGAATTCTTGACAGGTGGTAAGTTTATTGGACTTCCTGGTGGTAAGTTCTTGACTTCCTGCTGGTAAGTTCTGAACTTCTGGTGGTAAGTTCTGAACTTCCTGGTGGTAAGTTCTTGACTTCCTGAGTGAGCAAGTTGCCAGGCTTCCTGGTGGTAAGTGCTGAACTTCCCTGGTTGTAAGTTCTTAGCTTCCTGGTGGTAAGTTCAGGACTTCCTGGTGGTAATTCTTGACCTCCTGCTGGTAAGTTCTGGGACTTCCTGGTGGTGGTTTTGGACTCCTGGTGAGCAGAATTCTTGACTTCCTGGTGAGAGGCAAGGTTGGCCAGGACTTCCTGAATTTGGTAAGAATTCTTGACTTCCTGCTGGTAGAGTTCTGAACTTCCTGGTGGTGGTTGAACTTCCTGAGGTGGGAAAGTTCTTGACTTCCCGAGGTGGTAAATTCTTGACTTCCTGGTGGTAGTGCTGAACTTCCTGGTTGTAACTTCTTGACTTCCTGGTGGTAAGTTCCGGACTTCTGGTGAGGTAGATGACCTCCTGCTGGTAGAGTTCTGCTGGACTTCCTGGTGGTAGTTCTTGACTTCCTGGTGGTGGGAATTCTTGACTTCCTGGGTGGTGAAGTTGTGGGACTTCCTGGTGGGTAAGTTCTTGACTTCCTGGTGAGGCAGTTCTTGGAAGCTTCCTGCTGGTGGGATGCCAGACCACCAGGTAAGGATTCTGAACTTCCTGGTGGTAGTTCTGGAACTTCCTGGTGGTAGTTCTTGACTTCCTGTGGTGATGATTCTTGACCTGGTGGTAAGTTCTGAACTTCCTGGTTGTAAGTTCTTGACTTCTGGTGGTAGGTTTCCGGACTTCCTGAACATTCTTGACACTCCTGCTGGTAAGTTCTGGACTTCCCTGGTGGTAAGTTTTGGACTTCCTGGTGGTAAATTCTTGACTTCCCTGGTGGTAAGTTGTGTGGACTTCCCTGGTGGTAAATTCTTGACTTCCTGCTGGTGGTTCTGAACCACTGGTGGTAAGTTCTGAACTTCCTGGTGGTAAGTTCTTGACTTCCTGGTGAGTAAATTCTTGACTTCCTGGTGGTGGGGTGAACTTCCTGGTTGCTAGGTTCTTGTGACTTCCTGGTGGTAAGTTCCGGACTTCCTGGTGGTAAATTCTTGACCTCCTGCTGGTAAGTTCTGGACTTCCTGGTAAGTTCTTGACATCCCTGGTGGTAAGTCTTGACTTCCTGGGTGGTAAGTTGTGGACTTCCTGGTGGTAAGTTCTTGACTTTACTGCTGGTAAGTTCTGAACTTCCTGGTGGTAGTTCTGAACTTCCTGAGGTGAGTAAGTTCTTGACTTCCTGGTGGTAAATTCTTGACTTCCTGGTGGTAGGGTGCTGGACTTCCCTGGTTGTAGTTCTTGACTTCCTGAGGTGGTAAGTTCGAGACTTCCTGGTGGTAAATTCTTGACCTCCTGCTGGTGCCTGGACTTCCTGGTGAGGCAAGTTTTGGACTTCCTGGTGCAGGTAAATTCTTGACTTCCTGGTGGTAAGTTCTTCCTGGTGGTAAATTCTTGACTTCCTGCTGGTAAGTTCTGAACTTCCCCTGGTGGTAGGATTCTTGACTTCCCTGTTGGTAAGTCTTGACTTCCTGGACGGTGGGGTGCTGAACTTCCTGGTTCAGCCAAGTTCTTGACTTCCTGGTGGTGAAGTTCCGGACTTTCCCTGGTGGTAAATTCTTGACCTCCTGGTGGTAAGTTCTGGACTTCCTGGTAGTGAGTTCTTGACTTCCTGGTGGTGGTCTTCCTGGTGGTGGTCTTGACCTCCTGGGTGCAGTGGGGTGCTGAGACTTCCCTGGTGGCAAGTTCTGGACTTCCTGGTGGAGTAAGTTCTAGACACCACAGGAGTGGCTTCCTAGGAGG
>BGPR01006606.1:63864-78563 GCA_013235015.1 Araneus ventricosus | reverse complement strand
TCCTTATTAGATGTTGCCTTATATGCGTTAGTAACAGACAATATAGGGATCCTTCCAATATGGCTGGCTTTATTAGATGTTGCCTTATATGCGTTAGTAGCAGACAATATAGGGATCTTTCCTTATTAGATGTTGCCTTATATGCGTTAGTAACAGACAATATAGGGAACCTTTCAATATGGCTTTATTAGATTTTGCCTTATTTGCGTTAGTAACAGACAATATAGGGATCCTTTCAATATGGCTTTATTAAATATTGCCTTATATGCGTTAGTAACAGACAATATAGGGATCCTACCAATATGGCTTTATTAGATGTTGCCTTATATGCTTCATGTCAACATTCATGTCAAATTCGGAGGAAATCGGATAACGCATTTAATCGTAATTGCATAACAAACAAATTTACATCCAAACAGGTGAAAAGCCGAAAGCTCCAGTTAAAACAGGTCTTCGCTTTGTTCGGTCAATGAGACGAAATTATAAT
The DNA here is from genome assembly GCA_013235015.1 of Araneus ventricosus. Lineage (NCBI taxonomy): Eukaryota > Metazoa > Arthropoda > Arachnida > Araneae > Araneidae > Araneus > Araneus ventricosus. Next base: position 78,076 of record BGPR01006606.1, on the reverse strand, counting down.
TCTGAAAATTGTTTACAGCATGTATTTCGATACTCAGATAGACAAGTGATATATGTTTTTTCCTGATTAGGATTGGTAACTCAGCTGCATCAGCTAATTAAAAATGAATTCGTCAAAAACTTCTAATACGGTAAAGATCCATGAAGCACGCTCTCTAAACAATTATAAAATCTCTCTCTAAGACTTTCATCTTCACAATTTTAAATCTTGAAATCCATTCGCATACGGTAGAACGCTTTTCAATCTCCACAGAAAATAGAGTCACTTTCATTTTGATCCTCAAGACTTGTTATTTCGAAAGAATTTTCATGCGCAAATACGCGATCCATAAATGATGAAATGTTTTCCTTCCCTTCATCTTAATTCATTAAGGATCGAATTCAAATGTCGCCATCGCAAGCTTTTGACGTTTGATGTAGTAATAGCTCGCTTCATTAGCTCCGAGAAATGTACTAATAGGAAAAGACTTTGATGTAAATTCAGTTATTATTTTATTGAGAGCAAGTCTTGATGGAATCAAAAGTGCATTTCCATATCCAGTCTAATTTCGCTGGATTCGAAGGTTTTGGGAAGAAAAGGCTTCATATATGTTTTTCTGAAATAACATTTTGTATCTATCAGCCGACAGAAGCAAATTGGCTGAAATCATATGCCATGTCACTAGGAACTTTTCCTTTCTATAGAAATATTTCATGTCACTGAAATATATGAAGTGAGCTTTGAAAGCCTTAAAACTACTAAAAAATATAAAATCCCTATTAGCACAAGATATTGTACGATTTCTCCATAATGTTGTTTGATATTCTGAATTCTGCACAATATCTTGAACATGTCGTAACAATATTGTTGGACGTCTTGTGGTAACAGGGATAGCTACATTCGCAAAAAAATACAAATTTCACAGAATTAAAACCAAACAATATTTATTTATTTATTTTTACCTTCTTAACTGAATAAAGAGGGTTGCTATAATTATATTTCGCCTATTCAGGAGGTTCTAGAGCCGGTTGCACTCAATGAAAACCGATAAAAAAGAAAAAGGAAAAAGGACAAGAAAGGAAATAAAAGAAAAATGAAAAAGGCAAAAGGTTAAAATTTCTGTCAATAGATGGCACTGTGCGCGATTTCGAAGGTCTCGAGTAGCGCCAATACGCAATTTGGCCTTTTTAAATAAAGAAAATCTAATATGCAATTTGAACGCCTTTTTTTAACCGATTGAAATGAAAATTGGACACAGATCTACCATTAGGGTTAGAAGATCACATACCAAATTTCATTTATCTAAGTAGTTGTGTTTAGGAGTTATGGTGTTCAGAAGTATGCAATTATACAGGCAGACAGACAGTCAACTCCTTGACGGGTTTGGCCCAAACTTTTATATGATCCTACATTCCTGATGATAAAAACTGTGTACCAAATCTTATCCATCTAGCTATTCAAGTTTTTGAGTTATAATGTTCACATGGACGCGGAAAGACAGACTTCCCGTATACGGATTTTATCCAAAATTTGATAGAAGTCTACAAATTATGTGTAAAGACCACATACCAAATTTCATCCCCGTATCTCTAATAGTTTTTGAGTTCTCGTGTTCACAGACAGACACACAGACAGACAGACAAAATTGTGTTCTTCGGACTCAGGGAGGTTTTAGATGTGGAGATCGTCAAAATCTCGAGTTCGAGTTTTTTTACGATTACAATACTTTCTCTTTGTACACTTCGTATACGAGAAACTACAAAGATTAATCAAGTGGTACGCGAGGGGAGACGTCGTCTAAACCGATAAAACCGGCTCTGACCTGAACCCACTGCGCCATTCAATATCATAAATCAATGGGAAAAAGTAATGGAACTGTCATAACATCCCTTGGGATTTAAGGAATTAAGAGTCGTAGATTTCATCTCAAGCAAGGAATTTTCAAAACGCATTAATTTATCTCCAACCAACAACGAACCCATCTCGTAAAATGCAATACAACGAGGTCATAAAACCATCCTCACACCATCAGATTCATTGTTGCACTTTTTTCGATTCATCATTTCCACTAAACCACACCAAAGCGGAGGTTAAATGATGCAAACCCTTCTCTCTCTGCGCTGAAAGCTCACATAAACAAATATTTCTTCTGCCGCATCTCAGGAAAAACTTGATGAAAGATGGATTTAGATCAAAAATCCATTTATTTTGCACCAACACTCCAAATAGATTACAGATCTCACACGAAGCCTTTCTTCGAACTTTACATTTCTTAGTTGGAACATTAATAATCCATTTATCCTTAAGAAAAAAGATGGAAAGCGTATAAAAGAATAATACTACAACACCTCTTTCTGTTGCACGAACCTTACTGTAACAAAAGAAATCGGAAATTCTTATTCTTTTCCTGTTTTTCCAAGCGTGTTGAGTTGCCCTCGGCATCGCATTTTTGCGAGGAAAGTTGCAAAATAGATTACATTCCACCTCGGAATCCATTAAAAACGCTAGATTTCATTCTTCAGAAGTTTATGCATCTTCTAGAAATAGCAGGCTTCTTCAATCGATTATTTCACCTCGCAGTCAGCGAGCGTTAATACAACAGATTGGCTTTCAAAATGCGGGAATGAAAGCTAAAAATCATTAAAGTATGTCTTTCTAAAGAACATCACAAACACATTTCACCACAGTGGATTTTTTTTAAGATTATGAAGCTTGTTTATCAGTTTAGTTGAAAAAAAGGCAAATAAAATCTGTCACTGCATATGTTTCGCAGCGTCCAAAAACTATCAATAAAAAAGAAGATCTCATTGATTTTTCTGTAACGCAACTTCAAGATTAAGCATTTCATTTATCTAAACATATGAGGATGCAGGTGATAATACAACATATGAGATAATATAACATCAAGAGGAAGCATTTTAATAACCTAAATAATCTATTTAAGTATTTAAGTTATCTCCCTACTTATCAGATTACGCATAAAAATTCTTTTCAATTTGTGCAGAGTATTTCAATATAATCTGTACACATATCTCTATGGCATACAGTGTCCATAGACAATGCAGAAATTCCATCGTCAAATGCTTACATAACTGAGCAATATTCGTTTTATTAATAATGGTAGACATATTTGAGAAATTCATAAAGGTCCCTGGTAGCATTCAAAGCTTAGATCGAAAACTTAACATGTCTGCAACATCATCAGCACATGAAGTCACGAACATTCTGGAATATTCCTAGCTTATCTTGGACGGTTGTGGCAATTGTAGAACATTGTCTACTGCATGGTCCAAGTGTGATAATCGTAACCAAAGGTTTCAAACGACCTCCAAGAGAAACAATAAAGAGAGAATAGTCCTGCTATCACGTCAGCAACATTTTAATCCACCAAGTTCACCCCACTATGCTACAAAAGATACTTTTCAGTGTTTACAAACGACATCATGGATGAAATAAGTCAGATGAGATCATATATTAGGCTACATTCAAAGTCTAGAGCCGTTTTTCATCCAAACAATGCTAGATAAGTTCATAGGCATATTGGTGTGGTCTCATTAATTGGTTCAAATTTTTACACAAAGTGTTCGTGAAACATTTATTTCTCCTATGCCGTCTGTAGCATTTTCGACATTGTATATCCCGGGGGTGAGGAACCTGCGGCCTTAAGGGCGCATGCGCCCTTTTTGAGTTTCTTACGAGCCCTTACCAATTATTTACAATTTGCATTGAAATGGTATACTTGTCTGTAATATAATAATAATTACAGAACAATAGCCTTTAGATTCTACTCGTGCGGCCTTTTGCCCAACTGCCGAAATTTAATGGGGCCTTCCAGTGCAAAATGGTTCCGCACCCCTGGTATATACATTTGATTTCAATTCATCTTAGATCAGATATCTACCTCAGACTATTAGTTCTAGAGAAAAACTTATTCACGATAAAATTTATGTACCGATTTCTTCATTCTTTTGCCACAAACTGCATTTAATTTCAACTTTCCGTATTTTTGTTATTAATTTTTAGAATAATAAAGATCCTTCTTGGACATCCTATATTTAAACATAAATGCAATCCGAGGCACCATATTTTGTATTCCTGTGTTAAAGAAAGCTGACGCCAGTGATAATAACCAGATGGTAGTCGCTTTTCCACAGCATTGTCTTACACAAATTCTTGCCAGAAAGGAAAGCCTTAACCCTTTGAACGGCAAAAATATTTCAGCTGAATGCTTTGTAAACGGCCTCTCTGTAGCTAAATGGTCAACGCAAATGTTTCGGAGCCGGTTATCGGGTAATAAACAGAGAGGAACTTTCTACGCCGGAGCCGGTTTAAGAGTAATAATCGAAGAACGACTTTCTGCGACGGAACCGGCTTTATAATAGTCATCAGAGAGCGACTTTCTACGTTCCAGCCGGTTGAAGGGTTAAAGTTTCAAATATATATGAAAATCAGAGAAAGTAAAGTCTGGGTTATGAGGAGGATGAGGAAATACTTTCGAGCCGAAACGTTGCGTTCAAGCCGCCGTATGGGGATGAGGCGTGCATGGCGATTTTCTTAAACATTATTGCAACCAACTACGAAAAACTGCATTGTTGTCTACCCTGACAATTATGACTTTGTATTACAGATGGTTCGAACTAATAAAAGCGCATGTCCAGTCTTGCGATGACAGCGCAGCTGCGGAATAAATAGCTAACAGCATTTCTTCTGGATAACCCATGCACTGTCCTTTTCAGAAAACCGCAACTATCTCGTTTGTGCGATTTTACTCCACAGAGGGGTGATAGCGGTGAGTAAGAACAGCGCTTTTCCGATTTCTTTGTTAAGCGCGCTTTTCTTTTAGCTGTTCTTTTCCGATTTTGGTATTCATTTTCTATCTGAATCGTGCTATTTTGTTTTAATTCGAATCTTCTGAAACACTTGCATATATTTCTTAATAATAAGTAATCATAATCTCCTCCATCTTTCATCTGATTCCTTTTTTGGCGAAATCAAATCCGACTGGCGCATGCGCAAAAGCTCAAAGAGCTTCAGTATTTGAAAACGGACTATACACGGTGACTCTTCTGAGGAATTGAACCATTGTCACTACGGTTCACATCGAATAAGTCCTTTTCCAATAAGCCTCTTATCACTACCAAAACGAACATTAATGCAACAGATCAATAAAGTTTAATATAAAAAGGATTTATTGTAAATAACATGCTTAAAAGTTAACTCGAAAACAGCATCTCCTTCGCTTCAGATTAACTTTCATTTATAATCTTTTATTCTCTTATACACGTACTCCAGTCGTCACTTAAACGATATCTCTCGAAACGGTACGAAGATTAAACGTTGGAAAAGAACAACCACCTCGCACGCGATATCCTTCAGAGACGACTTTTTTTCAAGCGGAGAATTTTCAGGCAACAGAGCCAGACGTCTGTTTAAGCCCTGGGGAGAAACCCGGGGCAAATCCATCTCTCACAGAAACCCCCGGGGAGGTTCTCCCTTTACCAGGAAGTGTAATTACATTCCATTGCTCTGTAGAAAACAATCAGACTTCATTCGAACAAGCCCTGGAAAAGATCGTCCCTAGCACTTCGAGAACATTAACTGCAACTGCGATTGTTTGAAAGAAAAAAGGAAGGAACGAAGGAAGAAGAAAAAATGGGAGGAAAGATTAAACAAGGGATGAAAGTTTCATCCCTTTTTTCTTCTTGACAAACAAATGAAACCTCCTCATCATCTTTAGTTTCACTTTTATTGTGCCTTTTTTACACTGGGAGGGAATTTTCAGAGACACGAGACTACATCCTTCCATACATCCCGGTCTTAGGGGCTGCTATCAGTGCTGGAACAGGGCGCTAAGGAGGCACTTTAATACCCCAAGTAACCATCCCTAAGACTGGTGGGATTGTGGTGTTAATGAAAAGCAATTTTTCTTGATCCGGGAATTGTTTCCCGGCGCTTTAGTTTGATCCCTGACTGCTGTTTTCTTTGGTGTCTCGCTGAGCCCTGCTTAAAACCCGGAAGATTTGCTTTCCCGCTCTTTTTGCTCATTCTTTTGGAATTCTTTTTAACTTTGATGCTAAACACCCACGAAAATGATCCTTACAATAAATAACGATGTCAACAGGCGTCACTTTTTTATTCCGTTGTGTAAATCAGAGTGTAATGCAGTCATTTAATTTGTGAACGGATGTAGCTATAGTTTTAAAACTTGTATCTATATATAAACCACCGGGAGTGGCTTCCCCTAAACTTTCTCGTATACTTCTCAAAAATTTGTCATTTCCTTTCCCCCTGCGTGGGTAAAAAATTCCGAACCTACTGTAACCCAGACTATAAGAAGGTTTTTCATTGTAGATTATAGTGATTGTAAAATATTTAGGTGAAGAAACATATTCAAAGAGATGCGTATGTATTAAAACTTAGCAATATTTATTTTCTATCACACTCTAGCAAGCTCCGCTAATGCGAGGGCGTGCGCGAGCGAAAACAAAACAGGATAAAAATGGCCTCGTTCACTGAATAGCTTGCGCACGCGCAGAGATTGCTTCCAATACGCAAGTAAAAAATTTAATATGCAATTTGAACACCTTTTTTTTAACCGATTGGAACGAAATTTGGGCACAGATCTATAATTAATGTTAGCAACCGTCACAATAATTTTTATTTATCTAAGCCAAAGGATTTAGGAGATATAATTTTTACAAGTATACGATTATACAGTCCGACAGACCATCAACCCTTCGACGGATTTGGTCCAAACTTTGATACGGACCTACATTCATGATGATAAAACTGAGTACCAAATTTTATCCATCTAGCTATTCACGGTTTTGAGTTATAGTGTTCACATGACCGCGGACAGACAGACGGACTTTCCGTAAACGTATTTTGTCCAAAATTTGATAGACACCTACAAACTATGTTTCAAGATCACATGACAAATTTCATCCCCCTAGCTCTAATAGTTTTAGAGTTGTCGTGCTCACAGACACACAGACAATTCCAAAATTGTGTTTTTCGGACCGGACTCAGGGAGGTCTAAAACGTGGAGATTCGTCAAAATCTCGAGATCGAATTTTTTGACGATTACAATACTGTCTCTATACGAGAAAGTAAAAAGAGAGCATCTTATGTAATGAGATCACTCGCAGCGCCCCTAGGAAAAGAGATGAGGAACCTAGAGTTCCTATCTAGAAATCTACACGAGTTATGCGGAAGAAGTCAACTACAAAGTTGTTCAGAGTCATCAGTTTGGTAAGAAATAACATAGTGTGCACAGATACCCTAAACTAACGCTAAGAGTGCGAATGTCTGTTAGTGAGTTTGCGTCATTTGTCCGACAGGGACGAACTATCTGCCTTATTTGCGTATTGTGTACTTTTTCGCAACGAAATCATCACTAGCATTGACGACAATCGTATACATATTGATTTCGATTCCATCTACACTATATGCCCAAAAGTATCCGGACACTTTCAGATTTTTGCATTTTTTAGAATTTCTCCAGAAAGGTTTAACTGATTGCCTTTAAACTTCGACCATCCTAAGAATAGACTGTAACTCACATTTTACATTGAGGATTCGGTCCGAGGGCAATTAGGGGACCGTCTACAAACTGATGAAGACAACATCATTTTTAGCCCTCCCCGCTTAACAGAATACTGATAACAAGATGAAACTTTCAGAAATGGTAATATCTAATGTGCATAATGTTTACAGGAATTTCTGTCAACTCAGCACAAATATTTGGGAAGATATAAAGGTTTTCTTAAAAAGTCCCAAATTTTCCCCCCTGTTTTTTGCTTATAACATGCAGAGTTTTCTCTTATATTATACGAAACCTACAGAAAAAATGACAATATGTTAGAGAAGCATTTTATAAAATTTTGGAAAAGAATGTTTGAATATTACAGCAAATATGAGGAGTTTTTAGTAAATAATGTTTTACTGCGCATGCGCGGCACATAGCGTAATTTTTCTTTCACGACTTTAAAGCCAGATATATAAGGCAACTCATATAAAAAAATTCAGTTCAATATCATTAGTATTCAAAAAGATGTCGGCATTACAACGAGCAGAATTTTAGCTCCTGTCGAAGAGAAGCTAAAAGACTAGGGGTTGTACACAAATTGATATTTTCTAAACTTATATCTTTAAATAGTTTTATTGAATTGTATAGTGTTTAGAATTTGTTGAATACCATGAACACTTCTAATATTCGTAACAAATAAAAATATATATGTTTGTAGAATTATTAAAATATTTCAAGGAAAGAAATTAATTAGATAAAAAAATCGTTTCGCCGTAAAAGGAATGTATTTAAAAATGTCGTTTGGCCATAAAATTGTAATATGTAACTTGTTAATAATCATGTAAATAATATAATTAAAGTAATAAAATTTTTGTTATTTAAAGTGCCTAATTAGCTGGAATTTAAGTTATGCATGTAATTGATAAATTACATGCATAACTTATGGGTATTTAGCAAATTCTAACCACTATACAATTCAATATAACTATTCAAAGAAATGTTTTAAAAATATCAATTTGTGTACAACCCCTCATCTTTCAGCTTCTCTTCGACAGGAGCTAAAATTCTGCTCGTTGTACTGCCGATATCTTTTTGAATACTAATGATATTGAACTTAATGTTTTATATGAGTTTTCCTATATATCTGGCTTTAAAGTTATGAAAGAAAAATTACGCTATGTTTTGCGCATGAGCAGTAAAACATTATTTACTAAAACTCCTCATATTTGCTGTAATATTCAAATATTCTATTCCCAACTTTTACAAAATGCTTCTCTAACATATTGTCCTTTTTTCTGTAAGTTTTGTATAATATAAGAGAAAACTCTGCATGTTATAAGCAAAAAACGGGTGGGAAAATTTGGGACTTTTTAAGAAAACCTTTATATCTTCCCAAATATTTGTGCTGAGTTAAAGAAAATCCCTGCAAATATTATGCACACTAAACATTAACATTTCTGAAAGTTTCATTTTGTTATCAGTATTCTGTGAAGCGGGGTGAGCCAAAAACTTTCTTGTCTTCATCAGTTTGTAGACGGTCCCCTAATTCTCCTCAGGACCGAATCTTCATTGTAAAATGTGAGTTATAGTCTATTCTTTACATAGTCGAAGTTTAAATATAGTTGGTTAAATTTTTCCGGTGAAATTCTAAAAGATGTGAAAATCTGAAAGTGTCCGGATACTTTTGGGCATATAGTGTATATATGCACATGAGGCACTACTTCTTACTAAATCGACGACGCTAAACAGCTTTCTAATCGACTTTTTTCCGTATTTTCTAAGGTTGGATCGCTAATTTCAGTTTATCGGCACTAGGAACACCGCGTGTGGTCTTCAGTCATTTTTGCGATGTCGATAGTGTAAATATTATTATTTAACAGATAGGTTGGATACCTCTAGTCTAGAGTATAGTCACTTTCCTTAGACAGCAGACATCACTTCATAGATGCCAGCATGAATAAACACATAGCCTACATGGATTCTAAGAAATGCAAAGCAAAAGGCATAAAATAGATAATAATTTCAGAGGAAAGACATTTCCAAGGATATGTGAAGATTATATATTTTTAAATCATTGTGTTTGATCATCATAGTTGTTTCCTAACGAATTTCAAACCTTTTTGAGTGATCTGTGCATATTTACCAAACTTACAAGCAGTCAAAATTCAACCTCTTTAAATCTTTGACTGGATCATTTCGCTTTTTAGGGTTATTTAATGGCAACCCTGTTCGTTTCGCAAATATTTTCCCTCCCATGCCTTGGAGCAAAATATGAAAAAGCAATTTAATGTCGCTTACTTCAACTAACATTCGGTTTAAAATTTTTATGTCTGCCACATCTGTAGTCAAGAAATTTTCAGCAAATGTAAAGAAAACGACGTAAATTGAGGTTTCAAGATCTGTCAAATGCAGTTTAAAACATTTAATGTTTACTGTTAATATAGAGTGAAGTTTGTAATTCCATTGTTTAGTTTTCTGTATTTACAAAAAAAAATGACGGGATGCTGTCTTTTTCAAACAGCCGCTGATGTTAAAGGCGTAGGACTACTTTACTCGCGTGTCTCTTTTGTTTCTCGAAGCTTCTCGGATTCTTTTTGTTACTAGCGATACTCTTTTTTCACTAATAAATAATTAATAATTTTTTGTACATTCTGTTATTACCTTTTATCTCTAAAATCAGACATTAGCTATGTTTTTAACAATTGTAGTTACCGAGATATAGAGGATCTCCCATACCACGTTCTGTGGCGTTTTAGCGTGTGAATCAAATTCCTTCCTGAAACACTATTGGGAGGAACTTAGTCCTACGTTAAAAAATGTTAAATGGCATATCCTGATGCGAGATCAACGGCAAGTTGAAAAATAGAAATTTTGAAAATCCATCTCACAACAACGTAAGGACCTTTGACCCACAATTTGAAGTACAAACCATCAAATAATTTTTTTAAATATATTGCCTAAAAAATTTGACTAATAGCAACAATGCAACTCACAAACTCTGTGAGGCTATCAATTTGGTAACCGGATTTGCAATGAAAATTTTGTTACTTAATTTGATAGCCACACAGAGAATTTGCAATTATGATTGATTGAAGAACCAGTATTGCGTAACTGCACTTCTTTTCGTGCTCGCCACCTAGCGGCCGTTAGAAGATAGAGTCAGCCCAAGTTCTGGAGTAGACCAGTAAACATGGTGTTATGCCCCAAGTAATTGTATCTATACTTATAAAAGGCAATGTTTGCGTGTGTGTGCGATGTCCAGACGAATCTATCGCACTTACAGCCATGACATTTGGCACACAAGTAGACGTAATGGTGACTCAATGCACCTCGAAGCCAGAATTTTAAAATTTAATCTAGAAAATTTTTTTATTTAATGTTTTGGGTCATTTTTGGCACGTTTATGGCTGTAGTATCTTTTCTAATGATAGTTGAAAAACAATCAATACACCATCGGATAGAACAAACAATTTTATTTCTAATGAAATTTGTTTTGAGCTTCAAACTTAATTTACTGAATTTTGAGAAGTTTTTAAAAAATAGTCAGTTTTGCCGACGAAATTTTGTTTTCGTATTTAAATTTACTGCATCCCCCGTTCTAATCAAGTTATCTCTTTCATTTTCTTTTGAGGCAATGAATGGAATATTCCCCTTGATTTAAAACAAGGATAGTTAAAATATCTTTTATGGTTCAATATTAATTAATTTTTTTCTGAAGTGTTAAAATATTTTCGCTTTATTTTTTCCCTCGATTCTTCGTAACCAATGTCGCGGTGTTCTATTCCCAGAATGCATTTCGTCGAAGCCACGTGATGTCATAATCCCTTTGCTGAAGATTGTAAGCTTTTTTAAAAATTTTGTTGAAATGCAGGAAGTCACGGGCAACGCCGTGAAGGTACTGCTTGTATACTTATAAAAGGCAATGTTTGCATGTGCGTGTGTGTGCGATGTCCAGATGAATCTATCGCACTTACAGCCATGAAATTTGGCATACATATAGACGTAAGGGTGACTCAATGCACTTCGAAGCCAGAATTTTAAAATTTAATCTAGAAAATATTTTTTATTTAATGTTTTGTGTTGTTTTGGGTCATTTTTGGCACATTTACGGCTGTAGTATCTTTTCTAATGATCGTTGAAAAACAATCAATACGCCATCGGATAGAACAAACAATTTTCGTTCCAATGAAGTTTGTTTTGAATTTCCAACATAATTTACTGAATTTTGAGAAATTTTTAAAAAATAGTCAGTTTTACCGACGAAATTTTGTTCTCGTATTTAAATTTACTGCATCCCCCGTTCTAATCAAGTTATCTCTTTCATTTTCTTTTGAGGCAATGAATGGAATATTCCCCTTGATTTAAAACAAGGATGGTTAAAATATCTTTTATGGTTCAATATTAATTAATTTTTTTCTGAAATGTTAAAATATTTTCGCTTTATTTTTTCCCTCGATTCTTCGTAACCAATGTCGCGGTGTTCTATTCCCAGAATGCATTTCGTCGAAGCCACGTGATGTTATAATCCCTTTGCCGAAGACTGTAAGCTTTTTAAAAAATTTTGTTGAAGTTCAGGAAGTCACGGACAACACCGTGAAGGTACTGCTAGTATACTTATAAAAGGCAATGTTTGCGTGTGTGTGAGTGTGTGCGATGTCCAGACGAATCTACCGCACTTACAGGCATGAAATTTGGTACACAGGTAGACGTAATCGTGACTCAATGCACCTCGAAGCCAGAATTTCAAAATTTAATCTAGAAAATTTTTTATTTAATGTTTTGTGTTGTTTTGGGTCATTTTTGGAATGTTTACAGCTGTAGTATCTTTTCTAATGATTGTTCAAAAACAATCAATGCACCATCGGATATAACAAACAATTTTCGTTCTAATGAAGTTTGTTTGGAATTCCCGACATAATTTACTGAATTTTGAGAAATTTGTAAATAATAGTCATTTTTATGGTAATTTTTGATAAGGATTTCTTCAAATTCTCGCATCTGACGTTCTAACAACTCTATAATTTTCATTTTTTTCAGCCTATAACTGGAACGTTTCTGTCAGATTTAAAACAAGAACGGTTAAAATATCTTATTCCGTTTTTTTTAATTAATTTTTCTCTGATCAGTTCAAACAGTTTTTTGCTAGCGAGATTTGACAGCCAGAGAGTTTCTCCGGACGATCCCAGAATGTATTGTTGCTTTCTCGCAGGAGGTGATGCGAGCATGCATCATGCCCAGCATGCATTTCTACAATCCGATTTCTTCCGGTGACGTCATTACATTCCCGTCATTGTCGAGAGGAAAAATAAGCGGGAAAATCAATAATGTGTATCTTTTGTTTCGATTTTGTTCTCAAAACTTTTTCGTGCCATTGTGGGCATCCCCCCCCCCACACACACTTTGTCGAAGTCCTGATTTCACGGCAACGCCGTGCGCGTACTGCTAGTATCTTATATATCCTTAAATGTCTTGTCCTTAATTGTTTGTTCCTATATGTTATGTCTTTTTATATTTAATTAAAAGTGTTTAAATCAATTAAGCTTCTTTTCTTTAGCGTCTGCTGTTATCCCTAGCAGGAATTAAATTATGGCGCCCAATGGTTACAGTTGTAGTTTTTACCTTTATTGCTTGGTATAATCACTCACTTTTGTTAATAAATAAATTTCTTTTGGTTTGATACGCTTAGTGTTGATTTTATTGTGTTTTATATGCAGAGTGTTCACTCTAACCGTGGAAGAATAGCCAATTTCTAAGCCATTTCATTATTTTAAGCCATTTGAGATGCCTTCATCAACCATCTTGATGAAGATACGTTCCTCTAGCCTACTATATAGAAATTCAAAGCTTCATAACTTCGTTAGTTTAAAATATTAGATTGTCAAGATTTTTCATTAAGCATATCTAAATACGACCGGGGTCTGTATGAAAATTTATAGTTCGAATTTTTTTAGCTGCGCATTTATTGACTCAAGCAATATAAAGTATAATTCTTTAATTCATTTAAAACGTTTGTCCAGTTGGAAGTATATGCCTACGTCTAACGCTTTAAAAATTAGGTATTAGGCTATTTTGTGTTGCTGTTGCTATTTTTTATATGGGCGATCATCTATAGGCTTAATGTTGGGTTCCATAGAAATAATCACTCGATAATTTTAACTAACTATTATATTATGCAGAATTAAGATTACATTTTTAAGAAACATTATTTACAATTAAATATATGTACAATTGAAGCAGTTCGTCATTAAATAGGCTTTCTGATGCCCAACGTTGTCTTTAGTCCTTGAGTAAAAAACCAACGCCGTTCATACGTTTCGTACCGCTCTGACGTCACTTGTGATGGCAGCGCCATCTACAGGTACTCGGCTGGTGGCCCACATTTATTTGTTGTCTTTATTTTGCTTTGGCTTATGTTGTATGGGCAAAGTTATGGGCTGATGGTTCTCCAGTCTCTCAAAATCCTTTGTATTTACGATTTTTGAGATTATTTTTGGCTTCTTATTCTTAATAATTTAAAGTTTCGCGTTCTTTTTTCTCACACTTTTTATAATTAGGGATCTTGAACCTTCTCTTGATCTGTGTTTTGAAGAAAATTTGTACTTAACACTTATTTTTTCCACCCATAATGGATGTATTACAATTTTTATTACGTGTTGTTATACATAATTATCTTTATTTTTTATTATGTCATTATGCACTATGCAT
>BGPR01006606.1:28635-51407 GCA_013235015.1 Araneus ventricosus | reverse complement strand
CGCTTCCCAGAGATTTCCCAAGCCACGCGCCGTGGGGACGACTCGACTGATCGTAATTCCACCAACAACACTCCACGAGTACGAACCTATAAGCGACTCGAGGTTTGCCAAGCCACACGCCGTGGGAATAAGGTTTCAACCAGATCGGAGTGTTGTCATCGCATAGGAACGAACTACCTTCCCTCATACATATCACGGTTTGCAAACATTATTGTTACTATTCCTCAGAGGAAACTACAAACTTTAAGAGTGTCATTAATAAAGAACCACTTTATTAATGACACTCTTAACTGGCTGTTGCCAGATACCCTTACTCATATTATCACTAATGCTAAACGCGAGGTGCGGATCTCAGCTCTTTAAAAATTTTATTACAAAAAAACAGTGAAGTGGCAGTTAAAAAATTATTCGAACAGCATGTGGAAACCGTTGAATAACACTCTAGATTCCGCTGATTATTTGAATGGTTTTTATATAAATGTTAAATTAGTCCAGCGAATAGTTTGTTTTCTATTTGAGAAAATAACCAAACCGTCAACCATAAGCACATATAACTGAGAAGCTATATTTTTTGTTCTCAGAAAAGTCTTAATTTTCGGTATTCACCAGAATCTCGAGGTCAAATATTTTTTTGAGAACAATAATACTTTCGCTATTCTATACTTCGTACGCCAGAAAGTAAAAGAAGAGCAAATGTTCCGCTGAAACAACAAAAACATGATCGGAGAAAGTAGAGAACACTCCTCTCTTGGGAATTTCATCATGTAGAGAAAAAGATGGATAAATAATTGCGCAAAGGGGGCAGACGGATCAATCGGGTTATGCGAAGAGTAGGTCCGTAATAAAGAGTTCCCTTCTTTTTTCTTTTCATTCCTTTTTCGCACATATTTTCTGGCCGCCGCTTGATTTCTTTGATTGTACTCGTACATGCCTTCCGTCTGGCATTCAGCGGGAACAGATGCTCTCGGCATGGAATGTTGAGCTGCACAATTACTCCGCCGGAGAAAGTAGGTCGGAATGTATCTTTTTCTCTCTTGCCCGCAGATGAATGACTGCTGTTACTTTGATGCGCCTGCCCGGGCACGGAATTCGGGTAAAAAAGGAAGACTCTTAGTTTGAAGGTATCCATCTATCTGCATAGCTTCAGATAAAACTATCACATGTCCTGGATTCGCCGATTTCAAGACTTAGTGGCCCAAATTGAAGAAATGTCCCGAAATTGTTCGGATTTTGAAAAAAAAATTCCAAATTATTGCGTTTTCTACTTTTAATCCTTTAACTTTCATTGATTTCGCAGTGGAACCACACATTGAAACATTTTTTACTGCGCATGAGCAAAATGTAGCGTAATTTTTCATTCATAATTCAAGAGCCACGGATATAGACCAAAATAAGAACTTCGAAAAATAAGTTAAAAATTATAAAAAATAAGCATTAATAACTTTTTGGTCTCTGTTGTACAGGTATCTGTTATGTTTTTTTCTTTTTTCCTTTTATCCTATTTTCAGAGGTTGGACAAAAATTCAGGCCACGTAAAGGAATAATTTTGACTAATGGTCGTTCCTTTATTCAGAAAATTTTTGTCCTGCTTCAGAGCTACAATGGCGTGTGGCCTCTGAGGAGAATCGCCATTTTGGTTCTTTTACAATTTTCTTCATTTTACTTTCATTCTAATTGTATTTTTCGTTCTATTTTGCTTTTTTGTGCTTTATTTTAAGGTTTTATTAATGCTTATTTTATATAATTTTTAACTTATTTTTCGAAGTTCTTATTTTGTTTTCGTGTATTCTATCAGAAGCAGCTGCATATGCGCCTTTCTGTATAATGCAAAAGAATTTTAATTAATTTTTAATTCAAGTTCTATTAATATTTAATTTAATTTTCGTTAATTTTATCAATTATAACGGATATAGACCAACTTATATAAAAATTCCAGTTCAATACCGTTAGTATTCACAAAGATATTGGCATTTCAAGAGCTAAATTGCTTTCGATCTCTAAGAGAAACAAAATAATGAGAGGTCTTGCTCAAATTGATATTTTTTTAATTGAATTTTTGAAAGTAATATCGAATTTTACGGAGTTTGAATATCTTGAATACTCTCGTTTGCTTATAAATTAAATACATAATTTAAATTACATTTCGTTGATAACTTATTCGGAGGGAAAATAGCGCGTTACCGTTTATTGGTCTTACTGTGAAACCATAAATTTATTGAAAATAAAAAAATGCCAAATTTTTTTCCTTTATATATTTACGATCAGCTACATGTTTAATGCTCATTTTTGAAATAAATTTAGTAATTTTAAAAGCGAAACGTATAGTGAACTGAAAAGGGTTACATAAACAGTTCATATTAAGAAAAAATTTCAAAGATTAATCTAATTTTATTTTTATAAAATCATCTTCTGGGGAATTCTTTACCCATGTTAACTATGCTTAAAAAATATTCACTCTCTTGTTATTTGAAAGACTGTTGTTGCTTTGATGCATCTGCCCGGACACGGAATTCGGATAAAAATGGCAGAATCTTAGTTCGAAGGTATCTGTCTATCTGCATAAGGGTTCAGATAAAGCGACTAGATATCCTGAATTTGCCGATTTCAAGTCTTAGTGACCCGGGTTGAAGAAATGTTCCGAATTTGTTCAGATTTTGAAAAAAAATCGAAACTTTCCAAATCTTTTAATTTTCTACTTTTCAGTAAACAGCTCAATTTTAGAAAAATTTTAAAAGATAATTCTAATTTCATTTTTAAGTAGTTAGCTGCTGAGAAATTCTTCATCTCAATGTTTACGGTGTAAAAGATTAGTCGCTAGGGTGTTATATGAATGGCTGCTTTCACTATGATGAACTTGCCCGGGTGTGTAAAGTGGGTAGAAAGGGAGACTCTTAGATTGAAAGTATCTATCTGTCTGCATAGGTTCAGATAAAGCGACTAGATGTCCTGAATTTGCCGATTTTCAGACTTAGTGAGCTGGATTAAAGAAATATCCCGAATTTGTTCCGATTATGAATAAAACTTTCCAATTCCTTGCGTTTTTTACTTTTAGCTAAACTGTCCAATTTAAGAAAAAATTTTAAAATTATTCTAATTCCATTTTTTTTAATTAGCTGCTGAGAAATTCTTCATCTCAATGTTTTCTGTGCAAAAGATCAGTCACTCGGTTATTACCTGACCATTGAGCCAGTTCTGGGCAGCTGTTTTCACATCACTGTTTGAAGAGAACCTTGTTCCAGATAAGTATTTGGAACCCAAATTGAGTGCCAAATCTGGGCTGTATGGGGGTGGTTCCAGACATCCCACTTGAACTTTTGCAGCAATTCTTGAGTTATGCGAGCAATATGGATATTGTCCTGACGGAGGATGACACCATCACTCAACATGCCAGGTCCTTTGCGTCGGTTGGCTTCACGGTTGCCCAGTGACTATTTCCTTTATCCGAAATTGAAGGAATCTGGAACAAGGTTCTCTTCAGACGTTGATGTGAAAACAGCTGCCGATAAATGGCTAAATAGGCAGGAACGTGATTTCTATCAAACCGTGTTAAACAAGTTGGTCCTGCGTTCAGATAAATGCCTAAATAAATTTGGTGATTATGTGGAAAAGTGATCGGCAAGTATGCCTCTTAATTCCCATTTGTATTTTCTGTCTATTGTCAATAAATATTTTTTATTACCCTTATAAACCTTTTTTTATCCATCCTCTTAGTATTCTGGTAATCAAGTCGTTGTGCATTTTTCCTTTTAAATTATTGTTGTCAATTGTATGTGTAAACGTATAATATGTAATTTTTCTATTTCCACTCATCTGCATGCTGTGTATTTATTTATTTACTTATTTATTTTACTTTTCACTGAAGTCCACCTATAGCTATGCCAAATCGGATAGGAGCAACATGAACTCCAGAGACGGCGGTGTGATGGTGTATACTCTACCTTCTCCAGGTAGCGTTTCCAGTCTTACGTTCCTCTGTGATTTTGACTTGTTTTGCGTTTTCTACCCCGCCAAACAGTTAGTACACTGCCTTTTGCATCACCCTAGCCTGCCATAACAATTTATTGTACAGCAACGGATTCGGAAACCTTCCGCGCTTTTGCGCATGCGCCGGGCGGAGTGGAAGGGTGATGTTTACGTGATTGAGCGTGATCCAACAAAGAACTCGGGAAATGCGCTCATATGACTCATTGCCTGACACCCCTTTCCGGTGTAAAACCGTCCAAAAGAGGTAGTCTCGGAATCCGTGGTCAGACTATATGCAGATATGTTGCGGATTTAATTAGTTATTCTTCCGTCCCTATAAAAACTTTACGTAGTAAAGATTCTGTGTGCTATTACAAAAACAAAAAAAATCTCTTAAAGCATTTACATTAAAAAAAATATAAACATAAAAATTTGTTATTTCTTCAACCAGGCGACGATTCTAAATTATTCTGCAGAAACCATGCAGAATCGTTTTAATTTTCTAAGGGTTACATTTTCCTGTTTAGCAATTAAACCAGTTAAATCGTCAAACAAACATTTTACAAGAAGGAAGCGTATAAAATTCCTTACAGCCTTTTACAAATGGAAATATTTATTTAAATATGACTTTTGCGCATTTCGTTTTAACTAATTCTTCGAATACATCTTCATAACTAATAGCTTCGGCGGCGGAGGAGTCAATTAAAGTAATTAATAGACTGACTAATAGTTCTTGTTCGGCATCTTTACCATTAATCATTCTTAACTAATGCTTGCTTATTAAAAGTATCTGAATCGCATAAATCTACATAAAGTAGTAATTACATTTATTACTTAATTTTGATTTATACATTTCTAACGTAACTAGTAGTCATTCTTTATACTGTCAATGTTAAATAATGATGAATATTTAATACTTGTTTAAGGTCTATGTTGTTAAAATTATAACGACAATTCAAAACATTTGCATATATCTTGAAGCCAATAATGAAACTTTCTTGCCTTTTTAAATAGGTACAAATGAACTTTAATCTGATTTAATCAGAATTGATTTCATTTATAATTCGTAACTTTGATTTGCTGCCAAGTGAAATTAACGATATCTGAGCTGATTCTCCGATACTTTAACTACTACGCCATACGCCTTAAATTGGACGTAGTTATACAATTGGAAACCAGTCATCATTTCATGGATTTCGGGTTCTTAATTATTAATTGTACCGAAATGTGTATAATTTTCGATACAAATTTAAACCAACCCCAGTATTTTGCTCAAATTACCGCTTATAATATGATGATTCATTTAGGAAAAATGTAGAAAATTGTAATTCCTTGCATTACGTTCTCTAAAAACAGCTACGTATTAAAATGAGTATTTTGGAATTGGTTCTCCATGGCACAGTTGCGTTCAACAAAGAAATTCAAATATTTACACAACCGCTATTCTTTCCAAAAAATATACAAATAAAAAAATGATTACGAAAATTGCTCTCTAAATTCAGACTAACGAAATAATTGCCATTTTTAGAATTTATTTTTCAAAATAAAAAGTCATTTGCATTAAATGAACCAAATCAATTATTAATTAGTAATGTGCTTAAGCTAAAATGTGTAAAAAAACATTTCTCTTATCTATTAATTTTATAAATCTCATCTACATTACTTTTTCTTTTCTCATCTTTCATTATATTAAATAAATCAAGAAATTCAATGAATTTTCTCAATTACTAATCTATGGACGCGTTTTCTGATTTGTTTACATGCCTGTAATACTCATTTCCAGTGTAATGCTAAGTCAATGGATCTTCAAAGCGGAAGTCCAACATACAAGCAGATAAAGTCAAGGATTTTAACGTAAGTAAACAAAACAGAAAACTCGTCCATTCTTCAAAAAATATTTTCAAATAAAAAAAATATCACGAAATTATTCTCTAAAATCAAATGAACATAATTATTCAGATTAAAATCAAAATATTTTTTTCAAAATGAAAAAGTCGTTTGCAATAAATCAACTGAAATAATTACTAATTCTTAATATATATCAACTGCGAAAAACATTCACTTCATCTGTTAATTTTTATAAATCTCATCCATCTTAAATTTAGTTATTTTATCTTTTAATTATATTAAATAAATTTATGAATTACAGGTTTTTCACAAATAAAATTACCAAAAAATACATGTAAATAAATAAAAATAATGATAACGAATATCGTTCGCTAAAATCATGACACATCAAAATAAATATTTTTTTCGACATAAAAAATCGTTTGCAATAAATGAACTGAATGTATTGCCAAAAATTTCTGTGCTTACCCAAAAATTTGTATAACAGCACACTTCTCATCGCGTGATTTTCTAAATTAAAGCCCTGTTCTAATGACATTTTTAAATGCATATGTGGAAATTCCATTTCTTATTTATGTATTAAGAAATAAGAGAATTTTCTTTGCTTTATATATAATGGAAACAAGAAAAATAATTGCTTATTTTTAAATGTTAATTCGATATACATTAGATCCAAACCGCTTTCTAAAATTAGGAGAAAATATCAGACTAACTGTCCATTAAATAATTCATGTAAAATTCCCAAGACGTGTTTGATTTCACAATAATGGCAGAAGAAATTGGCAATCCGACATCAAAAGATTATTATTCGTATATCATCAAAACTAGAAATAATTTATGGGTTTTTTTAAATTTACATCTCGAAACATTTTTTTTTTCTTTATTGAAATTGTGTCGAAGGACCTTAGAACTAGGATCTGAGAGAAGAAACCAACCTTTAGTAATAACTTTTTTCTTCTCGGAGTAAGAGTTTTTGTTTGCAGGGGGGTGCCAGTGGGGTGTCCGGGAGGGCCAGGCTCCCCTATCGGGGATACTCGGACCCACTCATCGGGACAAAATTTTGTACCCCGTTTACGCAACGGGTTATTAAACTAGTAGATAAATGAAGTTCTGGCGAAAATTTGAGAGGATCATCATTACACACCTTCCCTCCTTGTACAGCAGGTTGTGCACCCGCTGTCGGGGAGAACCTGTCCCCCGTCCAGCGAACTCTAACGCCACTCCTACTTGATTGCATCAGCCTTTGTATTCTGTGCGAGCTAGTTTTGCATCAATTTACAAAAAGAATGACAACCTTAAAACACTATCATGTTAAGAAAATACAACTGATGCTTTGAAATTTATTAACGAATTAATTAGAGATGAAGTGAAAAATCTAATATTTATTTATTTATTCTCAGCCACACAAAAGTTATTAAAATATTCACATCATTTATTCACAATCTCGATATTTTGTTGCAAGCGGTTATCTAAAGGAAAAGCAATGTTTCAATATTTTGTTTAAACTTATTTTGGAAAATTTGTTAAAATTAATGAAAAGACTAAATAAAATTAATGCCGAAATAAAATTGGCATCACTGAAGCGCTAATATTTGAATTTTCAAATGGTGCAAAAATGGTTTTTGTGCAATAATTTGCTGCATAGTTATTTAGGAAAAACGCTTAAAGTTTTAATTAATTTTCAATCAATAAACAAAACTAATAACAAACCCTTTATTGGTGAACCGTTACTATCTAAAAAGTATCTACGTGCTACATTTAGTAGCTCTAGGTCTAACAATCTGCCTTGTAGAGAGTTTTGAACGATTTTTGGATCAAGCATTTCGCAACGTGCAAATAATATGTCAGCATATAAATTTTATCATATTAAAAATAAAAAAAACCTGGAATCTAACCTTATTTCTGAAAAATGCTTCTCTATTTATTTTAAATTTATTTATGACAGTTTAAAAGTTTTAGAAAAGTTTAAATGAAATTTAATTATCTTTCAGATGTTTGCTAAGGAAACGTCTGAAAAAAATAAATAATTTTCTTTAAACTTTTCCTATAGCAAAATTAAATATACGAAATTAAAAATGAAATCACCGTAAAAAATAGCCAGTGTATCATAATAAATTAAACCTATAATGTTTTGGACAAACAAAATGTGTTGCTTTGATGACATAAAAAAGTCCTTATTTAAAGTTTCTATATTAACAAAGTGTTATTTTTACACTAATAAAACTGAAAATATGATTTTTTTCTGCAGAAACATTAATGTATAATTTTCATAAATCATTAATTTTAACTGCCCTAGTAGAAGAAAGTCAATACAAATTCAACGAAATCTCAGAGCAATAAAATTTTTCCTTATAGCTAATTAAATTCATCAATTAGAGGATAATAAAGTATTAATTAATTTGCGTTATGGCGCTTTAATGTATCTTAAAAATTGTTTAAGTAAGTAAAAGTTATCCAAAGAGTGCAAACATTTTTAGATACCCTGTAATTTATAGTTAGAGCTTGTTATAGTAGTAACAGAGCTAGATTTTCCATAAAGCCAACCTATTACATGGCTTAGGGTGAAATCGTCAAAGTGCACATATACAGAAGAAATAACAACCAGATACAGTCCGACCTCGAAAATCCGGAAATTTCCGAAAACCAGACGATTTTTTTCCAACTCATAACGAGAAAAAAATTAGCTAAATAAATTTTAAACTAGAACGCTTGAGGCAAGATGCAGAAATTACAGTCATTCTATTCATTTTAAACTACTATTTTTTTTTCTTTGGTTTTTAATGTATCTTTATGTTTTTATTGTTTAAAACGTGCTTTTATATGGAGTTGTTGAAATTGACGTCAATGTGTAGATCAGCATACGTCTCGATTGGTTGCGCATGCGCAAACGTCAGAGCCGTTACCAAGGCAACCATTTGCCGTTGCCTTGCGATTGCCAGTCTGTTCTGAACACGTCTGCACATGCGCGCTTAATTGTGACGCAATTTACCAACACGGTGACATCAGAACTTTGACATCTCTATTGGTTTAAGTAAGGTATCTAAAATCCGTAAAATTCCGAAATCTGAACCTTCCAAACTGTACTGCATTTATAAATTTTTCAGAATTGTTTTTAAAATACCATATAAAAAGATATTTTTGAAATTTCCCTTTGTTAGATTAAATACATTCAGAGATACATTTTTTTGTTCTGTGGACATTACTCTTGAACTTATTTACATTAAAATCGATTTAATAAGATTTGTCCACTTCAATGACCCTTCAGGCTTATTCACGGACAAAAGCACAAAAGAAGAAGTTTTAGTACGTATTTCAGACGATTTTAAGAAATTCGTCGGAGTATTTTTGCAGATGTTAATATCGTTATATTTCGTTATATTTCATAAATCGTTTGATTTTGAATTAAAAATTTAATGTAGCTCAAAGATTATAAAGATAGTATTAATTGCTTATATATTCCAAAGATAAAATATTGGATATTAAATTGAAAATTATTTATTGAAATTATTTTTGAGAGGGAGGCGCAGAATATGCTTTTGCCCAGCCAGTAGAAATGTGTAAATCCGTCCCTAAATAGTAATCTTCATTATAAAGTCCTAAATATAAATAGAATATAAGTAATATCTTTATATGGAAATATATAAAAGAAAGTCCAATTGAGAACTTTCCAGGTTCATTTTCTCTGTATTTCGCCTTCTATGCATAAGCATATTTTTCTGTTGAATGAAGTTTATGGGAGTGATGAGAATGCTTAGAAAAGCTCTCATTTCTTCTTTCAAACCTTCCTTTCATAACTTGCAAATAACTCTCCATTCGAACGAAGGAATTCCAATTTTCAAAAAGAATAAACGCTGGAAATCCCATTCGCAAAATTTCATTCGAAACGAATACATCCCAGAATTCTAAATTTCGAATATTCCAACTCTTTTCCATTACAAAAGCGGCTGTAATTCCTCAGCGGATAGAACTTCCAAATATTCAAAACCCGCTTCCATAAAAGCGAGGTGAATCTGAATAAAACGTAATTGAATCGAAAAATGGTTAAGATCGTGTACTTAGAACCGCTTTCGGATGTTTTTCAAATTAGCTGCAGGAACTTTGAACTTTTGGATAACTCTTTAATCATTTTTACACCATATATTGACTCCATAGTCAAATGATAAAATGTTACACGAATAATTTTTAGTACAATAGCATCAATTAATTTTTGAGATTTGCTTCTTCCAAATGGAAAAATAAATTTAAAAAATGTTAAGGTAGAAGCTTTTATTCATGCGAAAAAATGAACGCAAAAGTTGAAAATAATTTTTCTGATTACAATAAAATGCATGGCTCGAATAAAAGCGTGGGCGCCTTATATAGAACCTTATATTTTGTGTAGATTTCCTTAAAAAAGTGGAATATTCCTAGAAGGTAAAGGCGCTCACGCTTTTCTTCGAACCATGCATTTTATTATAATCAGAAAAATTATTTTTTACTTTTGCTTTCATTTTTTCTCATTTATTTTCTAATTCTTAGTGACGGCTAACACGAATGCACACGACATGTTAGGCATAGTAAACCAAATTCAGTTACCGAATAAATAAAAAAAAAATCTGGTTGTTGGAAAATTCTAATAGAAAGTAAACCCAAGACGCGTAGAAACACGAGCTATTATGTCATTCATCGGTGCAGCACCGGAAGTATAGAATATTCTCTGTTAGCTTCCTGGTGTTGTTACAACTCTACGTAACGTGAGGTTACCACCTTCCAAACTTTATCGCCCAAATATAAGGATAAAATTTTAATATCATTTTCATTAATATCAGATTGCAGTTTTTTGCATAATATTGTACTGTCACTGGAAATCCACCACAGTGCTAAATTTGGAAGCTGTAGCTCGATTGGAAGTGGGTAAGAAATCGATCTCAAGATCTGAGGACAAGGCAGTCAAGTTGAATAAAAGCTTATAAAAAGCTCACTTTGAGATATATTTTAAAATTTATTTACAAAAGTTTCATGTAAATCTAGTGACCTAATGCCGTATTTGAATTTCCTAAAATGGAAATAGTTCGAGTAAAATAATCTTTATTCCATGTCCTTCTTTTTCTACTCTTTGTCCACTAAGTTTAGACTAATAATTACATGTTTTATGACACCGTTTTTGTTCCGAGAAACCATCTTCGTTTTTGTACTAATCATCTTTCTACCTGAAAATAATGCTGAACAAACCATATTCCTTCACTACGGCCTTTAGAAAAAAGGCGGACAAAAGATTTTAATTCTTTTTTCTCAGCATTACATGCCAGCTTAATTCTTAAGTTGAATCGCATGATGAAGATGAATCTTGAATTTCATCTTGAACAATTATTTTATTTTGCAGTAGTTCATATACTCAGCATTGCTCGGGATAAAAATATTTTCACGTCTAATTATTTTTGATGTAAAATATATTTTTATATAAAATTTTATAATATAGTCTTAATTAATTAGAATTTAATCTTTTTTTTATTAAAGTGAGAATATCAATTGAACCAAACGATTTTTAAAATCCTCTGAAAGCTGATTTTCTAGTTTGCTTTTATTGTTCGTGCGCAATGAAAATATGGTTTTAATTAATTAAAGATTAACCATTTAATTAATTGTGACGAAAGCTTCATTAAAACCTTCCCTATACTTCATAGTATTAATTTTATTAATACAGATTTTACGAATTAACGCGTTGCCTCAATGTCACCAGACCAGACAAAGAACGATTGTATACAGATTGCAATAGTATTTAATGAAAGTGTGCGTGACATATTTATAACTTTCTAGAACATGCAAAGATATTGTTTCAAAAATCGTCCGGTGTGTGTATGGTGAAAACAATCCAACAAGGAAGATAATGGAGAATAACACTTTATTCCCGAATATTCCAGAAAACACAAAGCACAAGTATAAAGAAAAACAGCACTTGCACAAATTAGCGAAATGAGCAGACAACAAATCACTAATAATCACAGTAATAGCGCAAACAATAGCGCTCAGCGTTAAGCAGCTGACCAACTCGCAAAGGGAAAAGGACTCCAAAAGATTCGTCGAACTCCAAAGATGTCGAAGACGATTGTCTCCTCTCAGCAACTCCGGGTTTTTATACTTTTTCTGACAGGATGTGACGTCACATAGAATCATCTACTAAATTCTGTATATCTCCGCCCCTAATAGACACCCAAGAAAACTCTAGTATTTTTGAGGTCCTTCATTTTGTTGCCAAGGTCGGGGGTGGTTGGCTTTCATTCCCGATAGGTAGTAAAAACATAATGTCTTTTAAAATAAGTCACTTAAGATAAGACTCTAAATAACATAATGTCTAATAACATAAGTCTCTAAATAGCATAATGTCTCTTAAAGTAAATGTCTCTCTCCAACCATAAGACTAGCATTGTGGGAAAGCGGCATTACATGTTCGTAACGAAATTATTTACAACTCTGATGCGGATGAATTTATTTTGACAGAAAGAATGAAAGCAACACATTATGACCATATCAGGAATAAATTTTCTACTATTACGTAAGCTTAAAAAATAATTTATCACATAAATTCATTCATTGACTTTTAAATTAATACACAAACTATTTTAAGTGACGTTATAGTCACGTGTTATGTGTAAAGGTGCATCTTACTGTTCTATACTTTCTGCTATGCAGTAACATTACGCCCTTTTACAGTGTCCAAGATACGAAAAGGATTCCAAAATGAAATTGACACGGAAAATTTAGTGAGCATTACAATTTACTGAAGACTGAAGAAATTCTTATGTTTCAAAACATGCAATTTCAGGGATGCAAATTATGTCTTGATTTCAAACGGTCATGTTCCTTTTTCAAGAGGTTATAATATTGAATTGTTCACAGTAATTTCTGGATTTTTGCAGAAGGTTTTCAGTCGGTTGAAAGATAAATAAAACATATTTTCTGGTAAGAAAAAGGATAAGATAAATATTATTATGTTTTTATAAATAATAATAAAGGTTGAAAACAAAACAAAGAAACTAAAATGCATTAAACCATTAATCAAACATGATTACCATTGTAACACGCCATAGAGAAAAAACGACTTCAATATTATTTTCTTCGCTTTAACTCATAAATGATTTGCTATCAAGAAAATTAACTTGACTCCAAAGAACTTAATAAAATAGATTTTCAATAAAAAGCGCAAAAATATTTTATAAAATTCTTTGGTCATGAGCGTTATAAGCAAAAATATTTATGCTTTCTTCTGAAATAAATTTTATTTCGCAGAGAAGGATTTCACTCAACGAATTGAAAGAAAGAAAATGAAATAAAAAAAAATTTATATGAAAAAAGATATTTTTTAAAAAACCAAGCTTTAATAAGCTTACTGAAAAAGAAAAAATTGTTTTTCATAAAAAAAAAAATGAAGGTCGAGACAAAAATTATTCGAGTATAAGAAAATTCAAGGAAGTTTAATCATGCACAAGCCAATTCTAATTTTTAATTAATACTAAGACATTTTCTTTCCTTGATATTCATTGTGATTTAATTACCTTCTTATATCCATTGTTTACAACTTCTACTGTGGTGTATATATATATGTTATTATTTTTAGTGCTAGATTTTTCATAAAATTTATTTTCTGTTTTTAGTATACTAAAAAAGTCGTGTGTTAAATTATTTTAATATTTTTCCTTCTTTTATTTTTATCATTTTTCAAATCAGCTAAAAGATACGTTTAAATTATTCAAACTGAAATTATATGAAATATTTTTTAAAAATTAATGTGGATTTCATGAGATTCGAATAATTATGAAATTACTTTATCCTAAACTTTGAGCCATTAAATCAAGTCATTAATTTTAAAAATTTCAAACATAATTTTAAATTTACCTCGATTTTTTTAAATGTCATCATTTTTTGTTGAGTGATTTTTATTTTTAATCGCTTAAATTTTTTAGCTTTCTCAAATTCACTACTTAAATGTGTGTTAAAACAGCTGAAGCTTCGTCAGTTCATTTCCTCCACTTAATTACCTTCCAGGGAATCTTATTTAATTAGGTTGGCATCAATTTTTTTCAAGTAGAGATCATCGGTGTTACTTGTCAGGTTCGGAGATTCTGAACCTCGAGTTCGTGTGCTCCGTAGAACGAAATCATCGCTGGTGTGTGTTCCTTTCACAGAGAAGTGGTTCCTTCAAATGTTCAAAGTTATTCTCTGCTAATTGCTGCTTTCTGCACTAAATACAGAGAGAGATATTGCGGCAGATATTTTTTCGCTCTTTTTTATTAAAAAACGATACACTCAAGTTCATTTTTAACTTTTTCATTTAATTCCTTTTTTTCACAAAGAACTGAATTTTTAAGTACTCTAAAATGCCATAGAACTAAATAAAACAAAAATCCTATTTTATACTTTCCAGGTAATTTTTTTTCTACAAAAGAATTTCAATTTTTCCAAGGAGAAAATAAATACATAAAATTTTAACCAATGCGAATTCATTCTAAATCAAGTACCTTCCAGATATCGAAATTCCACCTTCGTTGCCACCGCAATATTGTTGTAATTTTCTATTGAAGAACGAGATATTCAAGTTCCTTTTCGTCCTTTTAATTTAGTTCTATTTTTCACAAAAAACTGAATTTTCAAGTTTCTTTAAAACGCCATAGTACTCAATAAAACAAAAAAAAACCATTTTATACATTCCAACTCATCTCTTTTCCACAAAAGAATTCCAGTTTTCTAAGGAGAATATAACCGCAGACGATTTTAACCAATACGAATTCATTCTGAACCAGATATCGAAATTCCACTTTCGTTGCCATCACAATGCTCTTGTAATTTTCAAATCGAAGGAAGAGAGATTTCCAAACAATTCTAAGCCCCACTTTCATATAAAAGAGCGGCAGTGGATCTAAATAAAACGCAATTAAATTGAAAGACTGGTAAAACCGCACGCTGGAGTTGCTCAAAATCGATGGCAATGGCAGCGTGTTTTCACACGGAATGCTTCTGCGATGATTAGAAGATCGAATGTTTAATTATTTGTGATCTGCGATGCAATTTTGCGAAGGGGGAATAATTCCAATGCTATCGATTATTGTTTACCTGAGATGAGCTTGCGGTTGAATGTGGAACTCGATGTTTTAAAATGATTATCTGTGATTAAATAGATGAAAATCCCTCGACAGTTTTATGTTGGATTCTAGACTGCTCGCAATGCAAAAATCTTATTTTTTAACTGTTGGTAGTGAATTCGATTTGGCAATTAATAATGAAGCAATACAACCAGCTGCACTTTATTTTTCAAGAGCAGTCATTTTCGTTTTGTCTCATCACGATCCGAAACATTATGATGTGCCAACATGATAATGTTGGATGTTGTTTGTAAACCTTTGAAATGTTTTATTTATGTCTGTCATTACTTGCTTTATTTTATATTTGTGTGTTTTAACATGATTTTTTTTATTATTTTTTATGTCATTTTAACAATCTATTAAGTTAGGTGGTCCAAATTAAGCTACAACCCTTGTACAATTCCCAGTAATATAATTATAATCCAAAATCAAGTGTAATAGGAATCGGAACTAACATAATTTTTTTCAAAACAAAATCAAAATTTTAGAATTTCATTGGAAACTTTCCTGTAATGAAAGAAAAATCACGAAGGACTATCGCAATAAAAATAGTTATTTTAATTTTTAACTATCGTAATAAAATTATCCAAAATATGACACTGTATTTTATAATAAGAATTAAATTTGTTATATGCTCTGTGACAAAAATTGAAGAAAGAAAATGGCGCTGTTTGGCCAGATGGCGACATAAAAAACCATTCACTCAAGAAAGAATAATCATCTAAATATAGTTACTCAAGTAGGGTTATGGCAACAAAAGTGCTGTCATTATAATTACATTTTGTTCAATTATTTACAAAATAATTGGGATTTAAAAATAATCTGAACTCTATTTTGTTTAAAATTTTTACATAGTTTTTATAGGCCCATTTTTAAAAATTGTACCTATACCATTATATTGTGTAAAGGAAGTAGTTTATTCCAGTTTGAGCCAATAATGGATAGTAAGTTGTTCTCCTTAGCACGTCGCATTGGAGTGGTCCTTAAAAGGATGTATTAATGAGAATTTATTCTATATCTATTAGGAAAACTATGATGATAAAATGTGATGTACTTTGTTTTATCGAAGCACATAGACTTCGTATTCAAATGTAATCATTTTCTGAATTTTATTCAAGAGGTTTAATAGCAGCTCGAAAAAATTCTAATTAAAAGAGTGTAGATGCTCGAATTCTTTGAGCAGATACGCGAATCGAAAAGGGTTTTAAAAAACAGCATTTCAAAGGGCACAATTTGAATGAAAGGCCTTTCGAATGGTGTACCATTTGTGGGATTAAATTAGCATTAAAATCACAAAACTTCACATACACACTCTAGATGATATTCAATAGAGTAGCCATTCTGTTAATCTTCTACGAAAATCCGGTATAGTAGATTAAATCGTGCACTGGTTTGGAAGCAATTTTGGAAATTCTATAAATTAAAGCAGTTTGACACAAATATGTTTTATAAATAGGTCAAAAGGTTTAAAACGAAACTCAAAATTACACATGGTGCCATGATAACATATTCATAGTCCCTTCAGTGTTTACTATGAAGAACCTTCTTCTGATACATAGAGCTTTTTTCATATATATCAGATGCACAACGGTTATTTTTAATTTCTAATACTTCTTTAAATATCGTTTTACTGTTTCATAAAATCTAGTTGTTGCGTCAATATTTAAAATTTTCCTAATTCTAGGAAATACTATTTATCAGAAACTAACCCTTCATCAGTACTGCAACTCGCTCATCAACATCATCTGCTGAAACTTCCAAACATCATCCGATCATTTTGGAACGGATCCGAGTCCAGAAAAATCTCTACTTAACGGATCTCGTGCGAACGCATCATTATAATTCCAGATTCATGCGGAATCTCATCTCGGGACGAGATGATTCGAGATCTCCCGATCCATCAGCAAGTCCATCAGCTACTTCTGTGTCCTTTGATCTCGATGCATTAGGGAGGTTCCCAAAAGGGGTGTGATTGATGGACGAGGGTATGTCCGAAGGGGGTGCACGAGGGTGGATGATGGGAGGAAAAAATATCGTCTGTTATTAGGACTGCGGAGTAACTTTATTCCGCGGATACTGGAGATATTTGACACGTGAGGTGTTGATGAGGATGGAAATAGTCACCAAATGACTCGAAACAGACTGCAGGGACTGTTTGGAGGGGGAGATGGCTGAATGATGGTGGGGGAGGGGATTATTTGGATTGGAATAAATTATCTATTCGATGATTATTGCCTAAATTTAGGGGATATCTATGGTGAAGTCTCGGTTTCGAATGTTGTTGATGATTTATTTCTTAGCTGTATTTGGGGGGTATTTTGATGTGTGTTGGAAAATACTGATCATCTAAAAAGTATGTAATGTGTCTATTAATGGAGTGGAAAAGAAATATTGAAATCTGCAAAATTGTTCCTTGTGAAATTCGTGAAATTCCGTCCCTGGCATAATCTCTTTAGAGCGAATATATTAGGATAATATTCAATGTAAGATTCGTTTACATTGCTAAATGAGATATACGTTTCAACACATTACTTCTACACCGGAAAAGAAAAGTTTTTCTGAGGAGAGCGCATTTTCTTTTGTATGGAAAGAAGTAAAGAAACGTATGAATCGTATGTGC
Source organism: Araneus ventricosus (assembly GCA_013235015.1). Classification (NCBI taxonomy): domain Eukaryota; kingdom Metazoa; phylum Arthropoda; class Arachnida; order Araneae; family Araneidae; genus Araneus; species Araneus ventricosus. The sequence continues at coordinate 33,860 of BGPR01006606.1, read as the reverse complement.
TTCACAGACAGATTTCTTTTTGGATTTATACAGATCTGTATCTTTGTTGTAAAAATTACATATCCATTTCTTTTTCTCTCAGGCTCGTCTAGTTTTTGAGGTACCGTGTTCACAAACAGATATTATTCCAGAAATGGACATAGGATATCCATGGATATTCATCAAAATCTTCAGGTCGAAATTTTTGACGTTTACTGTACATTCTCTCTATATACTTTCGCATATGGGAAAGTAAAAATACATCAACTGCAGTTAAGTTTTGAGTATATAACTATCTTTTTTAAAAAACTATATTTATAAAATAACACTTATATTGGTGAACATATTCAGAATCTAAATACTATACTCACATTTTTATAAGATAAGATTTGTGCTAAGCTAAACTGTACTTGTAAATGAAATCCTGATCGTAAACTTCCCTTCAATTACAGTGGCAGTTCGTCAACTCAGAAGCGAGCAGTGGTACAAAAAAATTCTCAAGAGAATACAATAAAAATAAAATTTTTTAAGAAGTTTTACTTCTAAATAGCCCAATATTTTAATTTGTAATTATCTGAATTGTATTCTAGAAAATTATCGACGTATTTGTTTGCGATGAGTGACTTCTAGTAAAAGAAAACGGATGTATATTAAAGCAGATGAGTTTCCAGAACTAAATAGCTGCGAACTAGAAAAAGTGAAGAAAAACAAATCATGGCCATCCTCAGGTAGGAGGGAGAAGAAAAGGAGCTTCATACAGTAGATAGTACGTCAAACGTGGGCTGCAACAAGAGCAGCCCGAGAAGAAACTATGGTTTTCGCCTTCGGATGAGGCGATTAACTGTTGATGAGTGAGCGAATTTTGATCTTTCGAGTGCTGTTTCCTGACCAGCCTCATTTTGTGTATCTTCTAATTATTGGTTTATTTTCAGTCACCTTTATTCATTTGTATTTTACATTATTTTTTCCCCATTTCAGTTGTTCACCGAATTTTTTAATATGGAAAAATAACCATTATAAAATAACAAACGAAAAAACAATCCTTTTAAAAAAAATTCAATGCGTGCTGCAGCTCTAATAGACGAGAACCACAGTTCAATTGTTTAGCATCATGATCACAAGAGAAAGAATGTAAAATTATATAAATATAAAAAAGCAAAGAGATAAATAAGAGCATGCTCAATAAAGATAATAGCCAAAAACACTGGCAATTGAATTCTCGTTGTACGCAGAATATTACCACAAGAATATTCTCTAAAATGCTATTTTGCAAGACCAAAAATAAAAAGAAATATTAATTTGCTGTCAATAGGGGAGATCTTCGTTGAATAACAAAATAAGTTTATTCCGAAAATACAACTAGAAATATTTTATACTTTAAGTCAGCTAAAATCTCGGCTTCAAAATAAAAAGAAAGCTGCTAAAGTAAATTTTATGGTGCACAGCCCTTTCTCTCCGCTTTTGCTCGCCAATTCCTTGCCGCCAAGAAGACGACGGATTGGCGACGTCAGAACATTTGTTTTGGTTACGCGGGAATGTTCCTATTCATGTCTTGTTCGCGCAGGAATCGTTATATTTTTATTTCGCTCTTCAGCGTTGCGATTTTATGGTCAGGTATGTGCTATTTACGATTTCATTGGTCGATTTCTTCGAATTTGAATAGAACTTCGTTTGGAATTGAAATTCTCGTTTTTGGAATTTTTTTTAAAAAAAACCTAGATTCCTAACATTCAATGAAAAAGCGAAGCTATCATTTTCCCGCTTTGCTGAAAGCGAAGCCGCTGATGTTTTTTTTTTTTTTGTTTGTTTAAAAAATTTGCCCGGAGCCCACTTGAGTTGCCGCAGGCATTGCGTGCACAAGGCAACAATAAAATGCTCATTGCGTACCCTAAACAAATGTTCTCACATCGCCTAGCCATCTTGCTCTTGGCGACAAAAGTTGGCGATCCAAAGTGGGGAGGAACGGCTGTGCACCGTAAACTTTGCTATTACCAAGAAAGCAACAATAACAAAAAAGCATCAGAAATTTATTAAATTATCATTAATTTATGAAAATTTTTACTTTAAAAACTACCAGACGTCCATATGAATTCCTTATGCTACGCAGGCAAAGCTTTTAAAGCTTTCTTATAACAAAAGCGAGAAAATAGAATATCTTGAAGAAGTTACAAGTGAAAATTTTATCCCATGAGTAGAATAAAACACTTTTGAAAAAGCAATTCTGAAGTGTTTAACTTTGACAATTAGTGACTTAACAGCTATCCATGTAAGAGCTATTCGTAGCCTTCTAAAATACGGTGGACTAAAGTCAATAAATGTTAATATTAGCTTAAGAAAAAAACAAATATAGCATTTCATTTTTAACATTCGACTGACGTTGTAATTCAATAAGGACTCAATTTTCCTTTTTTTTTTCCTCCTCGCAAAACTTTTGCAAGCTGAAGATGCCAAACGATTCTGATAAAATATAAAAACCGTTTGCAATAAGTCATATTATATAAGAAACATAAAAAATCTTATTGAAATATAAACTTATATAAGTTAGATAATTAAAAAAGATAAATATGAATTAATTTGAGTTTTTTAGTTCTTTAGTAGAAATAAAAAAAGATGACAGTCTTTAGAAATGTCAAAATTAAATATTGCTACAGTATAAAAATAAATAAAAAATTTAAGCATTTAATTAAACTCTTCTATCACAAAAACAATTGATCAGAATATATTCACCATGAAATTCAAAAGAATGAAAACTTATTAGGTTCGTTTTCTTATTCTTTTGTCCGAAATTCAATAAATGATAAAATACATTTATTTCATTAAAACAACAGCTTATCTTCTTTGCTTTCAAACGCAATCTGATAAATCCCTAATTTAATTTATTAAAAGGACAGCAAGAAAAAATTTCTTCATTTAATCATCTATTATTCGAATTCGTTATTGAATAAAAGGTCATTTCCATTAGAATAAGTTTATTAAATGATGTTTGTTACAGTAAGAAAAAGGAAAGAATTAAGAAATTTAAGAAGCAGCACACAAAAATTTGTTTATCGGATTCAGATATCAATTTAATTCAATAATAGTTTTTATCAGCTTTTAATACAGTGGCACAACTGCTTAAAAGAATTAAGGGATCACTCAATTTTTGGAAAAAAATACATATATTCCAGTCATTTTCCTTGAGAAAAATTATAACAGATGTTTCTATGTAGCAATACAAATATATGGCGCTAGAAAATTTGGTTTATAAAATAGTATTTTATTCAGAAAAAAATATACTTTAACAGATGAAAGACTGTCTCAGACATTTGTAGAGATTTCAATATTTGGAAGCAAACAATTTATACAAATTGTTTTAATTCGAATTTTATACGATATCAATTGGACATATGATCTCCCCGAACATATGCTTGAACGTGGAAGATATGCAATCCGTGCTGCTATAGCATTTTGAAAATGAGTATTAATAAAGATATCTGCTGAATTGCATGAAAACGCATTGTCATTTTTGTAAATACCGTGGGCAGCATGGATCCGCAGCTTCATCATTCCTTTTTTACTTTCTCGTATACGAAGTATACAAAGAGAAAATATTGTAATCGTCAATTGAACTCGAGATTTTGACGAATCTCCACGTTTAGACCTCCCTGAGTCCGAAAAAACACAATTTGGAATTATGTCTGTTGTGTGTGTCTGTGAACACGATAACCTAAAACTATGAGAGCTACGGTGATGAAATTTGGTATGTGTGCTTAAAACATAATTTGTAGGTTTCTGTCAAATTTTGGACAAAAATCCGTCAACGAGAAGTCTGTCTGCCTGTATGTTTGAGGTCATGCGAACGCTATAACTCAAAAAACTTGAAAAGCCAGATGGATAAAAAATTTGGCACAGTTTTATCGTCATAAGTAGGTCCGTATGATTTTGCCATCAAATCATCTGGACTGGACTGTCTGTCGGTCTGTATAATAGCATACTTGTTCTACTCCATGCGCATGCATAATGCCGTGCAAAGAAGGATACTCGAAACTTGGCAGTTTGCCAAACCACATTCTGGCGGCGAGATTTTGAAGAGCAAAATTTAGAGACGTCTCGTTTTACTTGCGTATTGAAAGAACTCTCTACGCACGCGCAAGTTAGTCTCAACGAGCAAGCGGAACTCGCATTGCTGAGTTAGATAAAAAAAAAAAAAATATTGCAGTTTTTAATACATACGTATCTTTTGAATATGATTCTTCACCTCATATTTGTCTATCCACTATAATCAACAATGTAAATGCAAATTTTTATCAATCTGCAGGGAGGAAGGGAAATGTACAAACTATTTGAAAAGTATCCACAGAAAGTTAGGGAGGCCACTCCCGCTGGTTTATTTCCAGTCAACATAAGACGCTTTTATATATTAAGAGATACGTTAGATTTAAGAGTCATTAAATCCTAACAACATTGCTACGAATCTGTACATCCAATTTCCGTCTTGTTAATCTCATGTAGAAATGAAGAGATTTACGAAACTTGCAAGTAGGAATGCAGCCAAAGGCTTTTGGAATTTGGCTTGAAGCGCATTCATTGCGTATGTGATATTTTATATTACTATTTTTCCTTCTGCTACTATCCGCATTTTATCTTACTCGGATATACTTTCAATTCGTTTTTTCGTCTTTCGAATTTGATATGAAAGTTTGTACCTTATTATTATATTTTTATTGTTTTTCTATTATGCTTGCTTTATATATATATATATATATATATATATATATATATATATACGCACTCGATTTTTAGTGAAAGTACCTGGTGAACTTGAGTTGAAATGAATTAACGCGCTCTTTAACATTTCTATTATGTTTTGCTTCTTATATGATTCTTCACCCCAATATTTTGCTATCACTATAATCAACAATGAAATCGAAATTTTTATCAACGCAGGGGAAGGGAAATGACAAATATTTGAAAAGCATAATGAGAAAAGTTTAGGTTAGTTTTTATATATATATATATATATATATATATATATATATACGCACTGATTTTAGTAGCAATAATGGTGAACTTGAGCGAAATGAATAACGTTCTCTTTAACATTTCTATTATGTTTTAATGGCTTCTTATATATGGCTCAAGCCAAAAGAGAACACCAGGAAGATCCCTGTTTTTTCTCAGGTAGGATTTAACAGGTAGACACGTGATCAAAGTGAAGGGAATAATACATTTTAGCATAAGCACAATATAACCGAAACGAAGCACAG